>UZAE01012113.1:0-36502 GCA_900617975.1 Rodentolepis nana
CCCCCCCCTATCGACTTTTTCAATTTGATGTTCTTTCCCCTCTGTGAAGCCTGAAGTCAACTAAAGGGCTAATGATAACCATCAAGACGCCTGCCATTTGATATAAATAAATAAATCTACGGAAGATTCCATGCATACGTCATCATTGCACATATATTTACTTTACTATGCACACAATGACTCATAGGTTCGCTCATCCTAAACTTCAAATAACGATACAAAAAATAAGACTCAAAGCTAGATAACTCAGACGACCTTATATGGCCCCTAAGTACATCTACATGTTCTCTAAGCCCCCTCCCCCCTCCTTACCTCATTTTTTCAACGATTAATCAACAGCGTTCTATCCCAATGACCTGCTTCCAGACTTTGTGAAAACCTGCTCTGCTTTGCTCTGTCACCATGAAGACCACTAGACTCTTAAAGGGTTGGCTTTGACCTAACTTTGCGGGTTTCTAAAAATATATTTACTGCCAGGATTGTCGTTAGAAGGACATGCATTGAAGAAACGCTGTCAGTCTTTTCTCCCTCGAGCTCATGACGATGGTCACAACCACCTAGACAATCTGTCGGTAACTGAATAGTCATCTTAAGGCGCAGAAAAGTGGATGGTTTGGCTTTATGCGATTGATCTCAATCAGGTAGAAAGCCATTTTAACTGAATGAGAGTGAAAGTGGATATAAAATTCATGAAACTAGAAAACAATAAGTAAGCACGTGAGCTTGATAACCCGAGACCAGATCAATAAGAAAACACAATGAGATTCTGTACTAATTACTACATACTATGGGAACAATTAGACAATAAAGTCAAGTTTATATTGATAACTGATGATCGTTGGGTGATTAGTAACATCACGGTATAGATGAAACGATTTTTTCCAAAATTCAGCAAACTCAGTTCAAGTGTGATCAAAACTCTAAATCATGCTAAACCTATATCATCGTTGAGTGCAGCACTAAGAAAGGATAGAGAATAGGGAGTGGTGGTAATGGACCAAGCGAATACATCACTGAATGTCCGAAATCTGAAGAGGATAAAGGGTGACTGAAAAGACTTGAAACTCACATTCGAGGGAACTAGTGTTGGATCTACAATTTGAATTTGCACCAATGAAATGCGATTCAATGTAAAGACCTCAAGCCATATTAGGAAAGGTTTTTCGTAATTATAAGTAAAAAATTTATTATATGCTGTTGTAGCCTTTGAATCCTCCTAAATAGCCACACAAACTACAAATTGAATAATGTATACTTTTTCGAGTAAAAAATTTCTTCATTTATCCAAAATATGTCCATTTTGATGTTTCGCTTTAACAAAACGCTATAAAAATATAAAATAAAAATATAAAAAAAATAATATAAAAGTTAGCAAAACCAAATATTTGGAAACTCCTTCATTGCGCAAAATCGTATCAACATAAACAAGATATCGTGAAAGCAAATCAGTCTTTACTGTCATAAGGGATAACTCACGAAATTCCTAATAACCTCTTGGCTTGGCTGTTAATATATTTTTTACGCTCAAATCATGCCACTAAGAATTTCTTTTGAGGGACACGCTTTATTAGGTGGATAGAACAATTGAAACTATCAGCACCCTCGTAGCACATCAATTAAGAATGCCACGCAGTAACCATCAGCCCAATACCATAGAGAGAAGGGTGCATTTCAACTCCACCTTTTCCCGGAGTGTAGATAATTCAAACACACCAGTAATTCTATTAGTAAGTGCGAAATAACCAAATTTGCACACTTCTTTCGACTTTTGGCGGTAAATCTGAGACCGAACCTGCGAAGACGAGTAGCATGGCACTGAATGAAATTTATGTTTCCACTCTGGAGCGTGTTCCCTTGGAATTGAAATCGGAAGTTAGTTTTCAATGTTGGTCCGTGTGGTGTGGACTTCGCTTTAGACCCAATACGATTACGAGGTTGCTTCTGATAAGCTTGTAGCTCATAAGACTCGCAATTACATTCCGACTTTGGCTGTGCGACAGACATACCTCCACGTGGAGCACCCTGGCCAACGTATACTCATACAGCAAAACGTCTATTAACTGGCAGCTGACTTCTGACTTCAAACTACCATCACCTCACTGTATGTCATATTCGACCACTTTCACAGTACTCATCTTACCATTTCTCTGCCTTTGTGTCTGTCCCTTTTACATCATTGAAACACTCTTCTGTTCTCCCTCCCCCTCTCGACTTTTTTCTCACTTTGATGTCCCTCCTCCTCTCTGTGAAGCCTGAAGTCAACTGAAGAGCTAATGATAACCATCAGAACGCCTGAAGTTTGATATAAACAGACATTTCGACTTACAGTGACTGCTTTTTCCCCAATTTACATGCTATTATGCTCAATTAATGAGGGTGAGCATTACTTTCAGAGCAAATAATTTATTATGTGATTTTGCTAGTAGACACAATATACTATTAAGTGGTTAGACGTAAGCCAACCTTCACATCTGTCTATTGACGAGAGATGTATCTTAATTGGGAAAAGTTTGAAAGAAAATCGATAACATTTTCCCACTAAAATGAACTGAACACCCTCAGTCTCCTTCCTCCAACTGTAACTCTATTGGCACTCGGATTAGGCCGGTTGCGATAAAAAAACACCACTCCACCAATAAGCGAAAAGTTCAACTTCAATTGCTTTGCATAGGAAACATACGAGCTTCAAAGGAAGTCGTCTTAGGACTCAGTCAACCTCCAATACCACAAAAGGAACACACACACACACACACACAGAGAGAGATGCCGACTTTGATTAATTTATCAATTTGAATTTTATTCGTCTTTTTTAGTTTCTCCCTAAGTAAAAAAATAGACGAAGCCCTTGCCTTTGACCGAATTTCATATGTCAATATGTGTTCTGACCGCGGCACATGACCGTCATGTAACATTCCGCGCACTAAGCAAGGCCACAAATTTGATATCTTGTTTATCTCCAATCTCACAGAAAAGCATTAAGCCCCCAAGTTTTCAGCATAACCACAGAAGGAGAACTAGTCGCAGCATTCATCTAGTTCATTAACTTCATTTCAAATGGCACGAATGCAGGGTGTTCAATTGTGTGTCCAATTTTGCCCTAGATGAAGGACATAGTTGAGTAATTTCGTCAACGCTTTGGACGAAAATTTCATGCTAATCGATCGTTATTGACTGGACTCGTCAAGAGCAAATCGAGAGAAGTAAACGACTTCGGAACGTGACTACATATTCACGAGGGTCTCAGATAACCGCGCCCTCCCCCCTTGATTTATCTAATTAGAAAGAGGCTATTTTAGTTCCCGCAAAATCGCATAATCACGATTACCTTGAGTTAATTTCCCTCTTAGGAGAATTAACTTCATGATTATGGTGAAATGCCGTCTGACTAGCCTATTGGAGGTGTAGGGAAATATAGGTTGTTCTCTAAGCACTACGTGAAAACAAAACGAAAACTGTGGTCATAGGCAGATAATTTTAATCCAACTGTCCAAACTGGAGGAATGGACTATTATGTTTGCAACAAGGGTGTGCGATAGACTTACCTCCACGTGGTGCACTCTGGGCAACGTATAATCATACGGCAAAAAAAATCTATAAACCGGCAGTTGACTTCTGGGTTCAAGCTATCATGACTCCACTGTATGTCATATTCTACCGCTTCCACAGTACGCATCCTACCTTTTCTCTGCCTTTTTGTCTGTCTCTTTTACAGCTGTGAATCACTTTTCTGTTCCCCACCCCTCGACTTCCTGTTACTTTGATGTTCCCTCCCTCTGTAAAGCCCGAAGTCAGCTAAAGGGCTAATGATAACTATCAAAACGCCTACCATTTGAAATAAATAAATGTTTGCAACAAAGATACCCTTATTAAACTAAGAGACATAAGCTATAAGTACGGCTCTGAGAAACCCGAGCGTTACCATTGAATTTGAGATGGGGTCCCCAACGAATTTGAGGTTTACTGCATTCTAGCGGACTTATCAAGCTAAATGTATGTAAAAAAAGATCTTCCATCACTTTGTCTCCCAACAATGAAATGCTAATGTAGAAAATGAGCGAGTTTATGGCAAGAAGGGAACAATTTCCGACATGCAACGTGATGGGATTTAGAAAAAATCAAAAGTATAAGTTTTTTTGTCACAAAAATGTCAATTTTGTGATGCTTCGATGGTTCAAACTTTAAATAAAAATTATAAATTGTAAATTGAAATTGCTTGGTTGTATAGAGGAATGGATTGGAAATGTGACCTTAAACATATTTTTCAGAAGTGTTTTTTTTTTAATTAACAATCTGGCAATCGCTTCAATCGGGAAAAGGACACGCACAAGTTGCTCCATTTAGCCGATAACACAAAAACAGCATGCAAATAGGCCCCCCACCCCCTCCCCACGAGAAGGGCGCAATTTACTTGCACTTGACTTGTGCATGCAGAGACGCCACTTGAGCGTTCCACGGACAACTTGGTAGCGGTTGGAACATGCTGACTTAACTCTAATAGGTAGAAGAGCATCTACAAATCAACAACTAACCAAATGAAAGGAGTTTGAATGATGAAACAGCACTGGCTTGTATTCTGAGAAAAATACCAATTTACAGTAAAAAGGGAGGCGCGCTTCAGACGAACTGTATCATAAATTGATAAGTAATCAATACTGCCTTTGTCTTTTTGCGCAAATAGACGTCATCTAGGGATGATGAGAGAATGAGGACCCTTGGCAATGAAACCGATCAGAAGGCAACAATGCCAAAGGGGACTTTCAATCAATAGCACACTGCCCAATTTCACACAAACAAAGATGTGTTAAAAGTGTGACGCGAGATAATGACGAGATTTTGTGAACAAACCTTGGCAACAATAGCAACATAATCGTTTAGCGACTATACCTTTAGGCCCTATTTGAAAGCGTGGCATTTAAAAGGCAGGGGATAATTGGCGATTTTGGTAGACATAAACTTAAGGTAAAATATAAGGAAATTGGCATAGCGCAATTCTGTCAAATTGAGAATAGGGCTATTCTTGCATCCTGGAGTGCGCGATAGACTTACCCCGCCCAACGTACACTCATAGGGCAAAAAAAGTCTACAAACCAGCAGTTGACTTCAGACTTCAAACTAACATGACCCGATTTCATGTTCCTTTCCACTTTCCTTTCGACTTTTTGTGACTTTCCCTCTGTGAAGCCCGAAGTCAACTAAAGGGCAAATGATAACTAACATTACTATCATTATTTCAAATGGCAGGCTTTATGATATTTATCATTAGCGCTATGATAACAAACATAAAGCCTGCCATTTAACATAAATATATTTGTGTATCCACAACCATTTATTGGATGACTGGATTAATAACTGAAATACTTGAATTCAGACAATTTAATCTATTGACAACTACGACTCCAATGGTAATATAGATGATTCATTTATTTGGACGTATGTAGAAGCCAGTAGTTGTTTTAAACATATACATGTCCGAGATCTACAATAGCCAATTAAAGATACAGTTTAAAGAAATCGATACAAAATCCGCCTGATAAAACAAATAAAATACCAGTAGTACCAGTTGAAAAAGCGTACATTTCACCAAAACCTACAAATTTCTAGACCATTATGAGAGATAGGTGAAAAACCGTTGTGAAATTGTCAAAAAGATAAATTCGCTAGCAAGACTATAGCACAGAATATTCTCAAAATGGTGGACTTTTCAACAATTACATGGCGTATATTTGTGCACTCATTTATCCTATGAACACTAGGCACTCTTATCAAGAAATAGAGTGCATTCGAAATTCAGTCAGAGAACTACCGGCAATCTGTCCAATAAAAATTTGATGAAAAAGGTTTTCGTATAATAAGATTGGATTTGGTGTTCAAAAAACTGGTAAATACTCTGCAGATTTGTGACAGCAAACTGATCAGGTTCTGCCGTCTCTCCTCTTTCATGATGAGTATCTCTCCCAACAGCCTATGAGGAGCAAATACGCGGGGGTAATAAACTTATCAAACAACTTCCACGTGTTTGCGGAACAGCATCCGAAATAGCAATTAAGATAGACAACTCAGAAGAATTCGAAAAAAAAATCGGATATCACAACCAATCTCAGCCCTCCAATAGACTAGAGAAATCTACTTACAAGTGTAGAAATAAGTGTTATTTGTTCATTAATTCACATGAGTTGAGATTAATTCCAAGAGAACTGCCGAAGAGATACTATACATCGAAAGGGAGGAGGAGAGATGGAAAAGATGAGTCTAAGAATGAATCCCTTACATGACTGTATGCATATATGGCTTATGTTCATTGAAAAGTTAGATAAATCCTTTAACGCTATATGATTGGTTGGTTTAACCCATAACGACCTTAGGACAGTATGGTCCTCTTTCAAGATAAGCTCCATCGGCACTAGACTTGTAACAGAAGGCGCGCTTTTGCCATTTGAAACATGTTCAATACGTGTCTGTAGTCTCCACTTGATACCACTAAAACTCATCACGTCGGCAGCATCAGTCTGCTGTGAGACACAGGCGTGAGTGCGGTAAGGTGTAGTTTTCCAAAAAAGGTAATTTGGGCGTCAAAGGGTTAAAAGTCGAAATTTGAAATTCATCAAGAGCGACTGTGACTCAAACACTGATTCAACAAACATATTCCTCCCATTCCAAGCATTGGAAGTACCAGCAAAACTGGAAGAAATTGCTGGACGAAAGAACCACAGAGAAACTCCATGCCACTTCGTCAATGGGAGGAATATTAATCGTGTAAATTGATTTCAGAACGATATTGAATCAGCTAGGAAAAAATGAACTAGAATAAACCATTATATGAACAACTAACGAAAACTCCATACGGCTGGCAATCATGCTCTTAATGAGAGCCACACCATAGGTGATAATATTTAATGCGTGTTCAATATATTCTGCGTCTAGCTGTTAAGTCGTCAGTAACGGTTGGCTGTTAGAACTGGGGGAGGAGGCATAAATATATGTGTCTAGGCCTCATATCAATTATTCTGATTAGAGCACTTTAGGGTTCTGACTTAAGCGTCCCAGTGATGCCCATCATAAAGTATACGAATAACTGTACATTCCAGAAATTTCCCCAATGCTCAGAGGGTTATTGTAGAATGTCTCTTAACCTTGCTCTATAGACTTATCCCCCCCCCTCGTGCTGCTTAACTTGTGAAACTACTACTGCACACCCCGACAAACTCCGGTGCCCTAGATAACAAAAGAAATCTGGATGTGGAGAAAAACCTTTACTGCCTCTCCTACCTATCTATTTGCCTGATTTTGTCGAGATTCGAAGTGATAAAGTCAATTAGATTTGACATAAATGATAAAAGTTGCTCACCACAGTAGGATCCTCATAGATCATGATAACAACTTGGGAGAGGTAGTTGAGTTCGGGCACAGTGCTCACATAGTCCATGGCGCGTTTCCATTGCTCATCAGTCATGGCATCAGCCAGACCGCCGTGTTGAAGCATCGTCAGAATGGAGTGCAGATGACTCTCGCTGGTGAAGTAGAGTCGTGTGCGGACAAAACGCTCCGGTGAAGCAACTCCCTTTGAGTAACTGTTAAGAGAAGACACAATGCAGAAAGAGATAATGAAGTAAGTTGACGCTATGTTGTAATCACGTGTGCGAAACACTTTGAACTAACAAGAGTTTCATTTCTGCCTCTTTGAAACAACCCAATTAATTAATGCCATGAATAACAAAAAAGGTAGGAGAGAAACTACCTTGGGACCAAACATTAGGTAGCACGACGTTGATTTTCAAAATGAAACACGCGACAATATTTCTTGCATTAACAAGTCGAGAATAATTAATTTCAAGTCCGATTCTGATTTTTCTATCTGTTAACTAACGTGACGATTCAGGCGACTTATGCAAATGAAGAAATACTGATACATTACCTATTAAATCTGAGGTGTGCGATAGACTTACCTCCGGCAGTTGACTTCTGACTTCAAACTATCATGACCCGACCGTATGTCATATTCGACCCCTTCCACAGTACTCGTCTTACCTTTTCCCTACCTTTGTGTCTGTTTGTCTCTTTTACATCTGTGAATCGCTCTTCTCTTCCCCACCCCTCGACTTTCTGCTACTCTGATTAACCTTCCCTCTGTGAAGCCCGAAGTCAGCTAAATGACAAATGATAGCTATCAAAACACCTGACATTTAAAATAAATAAATAAATACCTATTAAATCAAATCTAGGACAATGAAAGCTCGAGCCTACCAGTAAAAAAACTATTTCTTTGAGTACATACAGGACAGAGCTGAGTCCTTTCTCTAATAATATGAATATTTTTTAATACATTGAATGGCAGCCATTGAGATTTTGTTAATGAACTTTCTGGCGACAGATAACATAACCCCCCCCACCACCACCACCACCACCCCACCTCGAGCAACTGCTGATAACTGTTGGTACTAAATTAGTGAGCAGTTTGTAACAAAACAGTGATAACTGAGAACACTAAGGGAAAATAATGAATTTCGACCAGTTGCAGGCAGGCATGAAAGTGCATTCAAATTAGGAAGAGAATGCTATAAAAATGTGTTTTGTTTAAGGAATTTACAAATTGATGCACCTCTTTCCTATAATTACTGAAAAAAATACAATCATTTAGAAATACAAAATGCGAACACAGAGATAGAGAGAGCGAGGTGGTTGGGGGTGGGGGGAGGGGGGGGGGTGCATGCGAAAGCAGATTGTTAATTGACACCTTCTCTAATTTCTATAGAAGTTAATTAGAAACAATGTTAATAGGCGAGTCACAGTCACAGGAAATAGTGAAGATTATAGGCAGTAAAATAATGCGCGTTAAGTAACAGCATATAGTAATGTCGACACAGAAATTTGCAAGTATAAGAAATTAGGAAAAAATTGAGGAGTGTACGATAGATTTGCCTCTACGTTGCGCACCCTGGCCAACATATACTCATACGGCAAAAAAAGTCTATAAACCGGCAGTTGACTTCTGACTTCAAACTACCATCACCCCACTGTATGCCATATTCGACTACTTCCACAGTACTCACCTCACCTTTTTCTACCATTGCGTCTCTCTTTTACATATGTGAATTACTCTTCTGTTCCCCCCCCCCTCCACTCGACTTTTTGTGACTTTGATGTACCTCCCCTCTGTAAAGCCCGAAGCCAGCCAAAAGGCCATTATTAACCATCAAAAGGCCGTCATTCGATATAAATAAATGAAAAAAAATTGAATAAAGTCTACGCATAAGAAGCAGAATTCACTGAAAAAAAAAGTCGCTTGCAAGAGCAATGAATGAATGTACAAGTTTAAAATGAAGTTTTGGAATGAGGAAAATTGGCTTAGGGAAATGAGGAGTAAGTGAGGTAAAAAGTAAATGATGGCACTTCAGTCTCTCAATTGTACAAACATCGACCAATGCAAAACGACATATTTTACAACTAATTACTCTACCTAAGTTGGTGAAAACTAGTGTATTTTTCACTTGAGAGATATCAATCCAAAATTAATAGTATCTACAAAACTATCCTTGACAATTAACAAGAATTACACCATTTATCGAAATAGCATAACCGATCGCTGCAACCAATCAACAGGTCAATGGGTTCTAACGAGGGCAGATGGGAACCGAGAAACCTAGGGTACCAACCTCTGCACACCAGAAGGATTAAGTCGTGATGCAACCCGATGAAGCCCAAGCTCAATTGAAGAGGTATATTTAAACCTCGAGCGATTGTTTAGATTTTTCGCTTCCGAAAGTAATAATACGCACCATCGTTATGAGATTAAGTATTCGGCCTGGTCAAAAGCTGGATTAATTGCTCATGCAAACACAAACTCAACTTGATGGCTAGTAAGTTCAAGGGAAAATGGCGTCCTGACAACGGATAGAAATTCGTACAAGAGTGATGAAAATCAAGAAGTGCTATCAAAAACTTGACTTTTCATTCTTTAAAGCCAAATTGGGGCTTGAAACAGTCGGATTATTTCCAGTTGAAAGCACATTCAATCACTTGATCGAGTGATTAAAATCGATCGAGCCATGGAATCATAAGAACTGCAGGGTTGGTGTCAAAATGAAAAGGTCAAATTTGTCACTTGAAAAAAAAAATGGAAAAATAACTCAATTATACTCACAATTGCATGACCCAGAGTGCACTCCGACAATTGCACTAAACAACAGCTGATTGTGCTGTGACAAGAAGTTTGGACAAACTGGAGCCAAATCACTCAAGACTAAGAACGCACACAAACACTACCACAACCAAAAGCCGCATCAAATGATTCAAATTCAAGACACACTCATTCGATTAAATTGGGATTAAGTTAATGCGAAAATTCAGAAGAGAAGGGTAGAAACCAAACTAACCCAGCATGAAGGCGAGTGCATTCATCCACATCGGTGTATCGCGCATCAGCGAGTATCTTTCTCAACAGGGGCGTGCATATACGCTGACTAATCAACAACTTCTCATCCTTAGTTATGCCGTATTCCTGGAGAAGAAAAGCAGTGAAAGACAATACAAACATATATAGATGGCCAGCCATTAAGCGAGTATAGTTTGGGCTATTAGAACTAGAGAGATAGAGGGGTAGATTTAGGATGAAAGTGTTCATTTGCATTAACTGGCTTATGAAATGCCCAAAAATCAACCATTGAAGATCTCAGTCTTCTCCAACTAACGATTGGCTACTCCAGGAGCCACCCTCTCCCAAGTAGTATTCATTAACGGACTTGAAGAAGCCCTAAAATCCAACAATCTATTCTATTCTGCTAGCACATGATTCACTTAAAAGTTCATTAAATAAGCATCGAAGCTGCATTCCATTAGGTCTCTCAAGTCAGAGGTAAATATCATTTAGTGGATCGACAAATTTGCCAATTTCTCACCACAGTGGCTTAGGGATGCCATTTGCTATGCTTAATAATAAATAATTGCCTATTAGAAGTATAACCATATTGTAGATTCGTGATATAAAAATTTCCGTTAAATAGTACTTACCTGTGGTACAACAATATCCGCAAGTGCACGGGCCAAACTAAAGAACTCTAACATCTCTGATTCAACAAGAATGCCAGGATTGTGTTGGATATCATACTTAATATTATCATAAATGTCCGGCAGTTTGGACACATCATACTCTCCTGTGGGTGATTTGAAATCCTTCACTAATTTGCCCCAACGTCTCAACAGCAAATCCCACGATTCGTTGTGATAGAGAGTAATCCTCTCCCTTTCTCGCAGATTTGCTGTTAGCATGGCAACTCGATTTGCCAGTCTTTGAACGTAACCATAGAGTTTTGAGCAAGCTTCTGTCGGATTGCCCACGTAGTCCATTGCATTGAGTAGTGATTTAGCTCCAGTAGGAGCTAGAGCCTGTCTATGCTCTTCAGTCCATGTTCCCTTGTAAGACATGACCTCCTTTATCCTCTTCTTAACCATCTGTTGATAGGAGTGACAATCATTGTCATTGTCCAGAAGGCCATTAGTGTTGGCACTCTTCACCATTTGGACTAGAATAGGTGGAAGTTCACCTTCCAAAGCAAGGAATCCCTTGGCGAAAGCTGCTGCCGTCATTTGAACCCGACCCTCATCAGACGCGTAAATTTTGAGGTCATGTCGGTAAGTTGAATGGAGACGCAGTAGACCTAGACCCGGATTCTTGCCATAGTTGCCATCGCCACCGGGATAGATACAACGGAAGGCTCGACCTAGTTGTTCAGCTTGCTGTCGACCTGCTGCTGTCAATTCACCACCCCATTTAACAACCAGGAGAAGACAGGGTTCACTATCATTTGATGACTTCCCATTTTCCGTTGAGTTGTCGGCGTTTGTATTTGCAGACGCTGTAGAGGCTGCTGAACTCTTATCATCCGTTGTACTTTTAGCTGAAAACAAATGAAAGAACTTAGAATATTGGTCAGTTCGCACTGCTATTTTCGATCTAATTTAGAAACAAAAACCAAAGAAAGACAAAATTACTTCATTCGAGTAGATAGCAGAACTGTAAACGCTAAAAAGTTGTGTAATTCCACAAGAATGTAATGAATTCTATCAAGAATTAATGGAAATGTCATTGAAGACGATAATTTTTTCAAATGTGATAGTATAAAATCAATAAAAAAGTGCAGCCAATGCCAATATTTTATGCTTCCAGTCCAAAAACCAATGCCTTTATCGGATGATGCATAGTAGAAATTCTGATAGATAGTTGAAGAGGTAGATACCTAACCAACCACTAACAAGTTTAAGCTGTCATGACACGAGCAAAACACTAACTATTGAGTTAATCTGAGCAAGCAGATTCCAACTGTAGAAAAATCTCAAACACTTAAGTCTTCGTATAATCAATTGCAATCTGCATAACCATTGGAAAATTCGAGTTCATTGTACCTGCTGCAGTGATCGCGAATATATGTCCCTTTATAAACTTACCATTGAAATTATTATACTCATGGATCAAAAAATCAATAGAGACTAGCTCGGGGTGTGGGATAGACTTACCTCCACGTGGTGCACTCTGGGCAACGTATTATCATACGGCAAAAAAAGTCTATAAACTGGCAGTTGACGTCTGACTTCAAACTACCATCACCCCAACTGTATGTCATATTCGACCCCTATCACAGTACTCATCTTACCCTTTCTGAGCCTTTGTGTCTGTCTGTTTCTCTTACATCTGTGAATCACTCTTCTATCCCACCTCCCGAATTCCTCTCACTTTGATGTTCAGCCTCCCCTCTGTGAAGCCCGAAGTCAACTAAAGGACCAATGATGACTATCAAAACGCCTGCCATTTGTTATAAATAATAAATAGAGACTATTTCAAGGGTTCCCTGTAGTACTTAATACGCAAAGTGTAGAGGGTGTGGAAAACGGCCTGGTGGTCTATTGCAGAATCTAGATTATCTGCTTGAGCTTTACGTGAGTCGATGACGTTCGTCTGGCAGGTAGGAGAGATCGCAGGTTTGATTCCAATTGGCACACACACCCAATGAGAGGAATAGCCAAAAACACTGGTTAAGACTATCCAAAACAGATAGGGGTAGAATTCGAGTTCTTCTCATGGGAGGCTTCATTATGCCACCTTCCGCCTAAAATAAGCACTAGAATACGCTTTCCTATGTGGATTTGGGAAGCATTAATGCTCCTACGTATTTGACAAATTGAAACGCCTTAAAATGTTACCGTAATGCAGCTTCAATAGTGCCCTAAGAACTCTACGAGAGAAGAACTATTGCAAGGGCAAAGAGAAGTACTCAAGAGATACTTTAGGGCCGCTGAAGTAAGTAAGTTGAGCATACTTGTGCGGATGGCCATTTACATCACTGGATGCGCACTGTCACCAAGCTAGCCCATTTAATACAAACTAAAAATCATTGCGGTCGAATATAAGTTTCTAACACGATAGGGGGCATTGATAACCTTCGTCAAGAACTTGGCCTGAAGTCGCTTTCACATATGGATGGACTAAGGGGACAAGTTAATTAAAGAATTTATACTTTGAAATAACCGGATTTGAATTGATTTCTGCCTTAATTTGCATGAAAGCCATTGATTTATTCAAAAAAATGCACAAAAGTCACCCAGTCATCTTATTCCAAATTCAACACCCTTACTAATTGCAGCCATTGAGGCAATCACATTTCTCGATTAGCAGTTCGAAGAAATCCTGACTAGATGGCCCAAGGATACAATTGTAAATAGGGGAATTAAATCTGAAGACTTACAGTTCTCCTTCTTCTTTTTGGAATCACTTTGACGACCATGTGGTTGATACTTGAGCTGGATTTTCCTATTTATTCCACTGAAGGAACCATACATCTCTAGAACGTACCTTAACGGACAAAAAGCGTGAAGTTGGTTATGGATACATGCGATGAAAAGCTGAAACAATGGAAGCATTTACTTATTCACGGGAAATCAATCCAACAATTAATTAAATGACTCGAGTCCACCAAATTGTTCACCCCCCCCCCCCNNNTGAAAAGGGCCCCCCCCCCCCCCCCCCCACAACCATTGAAAAGAACGCTAAAATACTTTCCCAAATAGACCACAGATTTGTCATTCATAATATATCATCGGCTATTTGTCACATTTAGGCATAGGATACACATTATCTGAAGAGCATAATAACAAGAAACGAATTCGAACAGACCTCTCATTTAGAATTTCTGTGTGTGTTATTCTGACAAAACATTAAAAGAGGTATTAAATGTTTAATTACAAGTAAGCAAATAAGATGCCCATGAAGGAAACAAAACTCAAATAGCTAAATGAAATTCAAACAGTAAATAAGATGGATACTTGCCTTAGTTGCTCAAATTTCCCCTTTTTCTCTTCCAAGTTCTTCGATTTTCCACTCTCAATATCATCAAGAATATCACGAACAATATCCAAAACCTCCTGCAACTGAGTTGGCTTCTTCAATTTCAGCTCGTTGGTTCTGCCACCAGCATATTTGTGAAAGAGTGCAAAAAATCTCTCATCTCGAACATCCATTTTCATCTTCTGTTTAGGGGTTCTGTCGCCGTGGCGAAACACTGCGATAACACAACGTAGTTCCATAATGGTTCCACAGGTGGTGGGAACCAATGGGATATCATCATCAGTCCCAGGAGCGTTACCAGGAACGAGTCCAGGACATAATCTCGGCGCGATGACTCGTGTTATGAGAACCCCGAGGACATGACTACAATCATCGTAGTATTTGCGAGAGGTCTTGACAAATGAGAACCCATTCACATCGCAAACGTAAGACATGCCGTTAGCTCGTAGGAGATCGAAACCACAGATTTGCTGTTTCACCACCTTGGCAACCTTTTTGGCGATTATTTTCTCACGGGGAGTGAGGATAACAGGGTAACGGATCTCCTTGCCTTCA
This sequence comes from Rodentolepis nana, assembly GCA_900617975.1. NCBI lineage: Eukaryota > Metazoa > Platyhelminthes > Cestoda > Cyclophyllidea > Hymenolepididae > Rodentolepis > Rodentolepis nana. Next base: position 14,888 of record UZAE01012113.1, read on the forward strand.
CTGTCCCGCTCAACTTTGCCGTCCAGGGCCGGAGATTTTCGTGCTTCAGCGTGAGCGTAATCGTCAGCAACTGTATAAACCTGCGCATTTGCGTAGAATATTGTCAATTTACTGGATAGGTTATAAACAACCACCGCTAATATAGGTCTAAGAGGGTGTCCGTGTTCAAACCTAGGATTCGCTTTTCATAAGTTGCTCGTTCGAAATCCCAGTCTTGTCCTGATGCATACACCCCAGTGATATAAAAGTATACATTCTTTTGAGTCGTAATTCGAGTCACTTGACAAGTACCCTGAAACCGATAGGATGAGAATCCCACACTATACAATAGCTTTCGTTCACCATACGTGTACCGAGGAGTATCGATCAGGATTGTGCGTCTGATTTTACAGACGCACAGGTCTAAACTGAGATACTGACGCATTCACTCTCAAGCTCCACCCCATAGCCTTTGCACTGTAGTATTCGATTTCTAATTTAACGTTTCGGGTAATTTTTCTGGTAGTAATGATCTTACTTGATCATTAATTTGTCGACCGTAAGAATATTGGGCCCTAAATATCTTTTTAGCCTGTTTCCATTTTATTTTAAGATTGGGGGGAGGGGTGGAGTGCTGGTATCACTATTACACTGCACACTGGGCATTATTAGAATTCGATTTCACTTTTATCAGTAATCCTGTGAGGTTAAGCTCAAATGGATACAATCTTACCCCCTATGCATTTAGGTAGACTGTGAGAATTCATCATATTCTTATATTCTGATAATATGGGCTTTCTAAACCAAAACCTGATAATAAGTGGCTAGAGTATTTGACTACTTTTGGTATAGCTTTTTTGAAGGTCATGAAATCGAGTATAAGCAACTATTCAAGCGCAAAAAACAGTTAATTAGCAACCCGATCGCCTATCAAAATATTTCACAATTCTAAATTCATGAACACAGTGGACAGAGTACTTTTTGTTCATCCAAGAAACCGTTCAAATATTAAAAGGTTGGCCATAAGAACTTCGCTAATGACCTAATTTTTGGGGCTATCGAAGCATTAAAGTGCCCTAAATTTTAAATATATCCAATAATAAATACTAACAAAATCGAGATCTTCAACAGGTTATCGGAGGGCGCAGTTATGCCTACCTTAATATTCAGCAATAATATTTCAATTACTAATACTTATCTTACCGTATCAATTCGAATTTGTTACATTCATTAATAAACACCGGTTGAAAATGAAAACGTATTACTATTGTTTCATAATCGATCCGTTTCAGGGCCAATCTGTTAATAGAAAGGCCATAAATAGAGCCGTTAATACGTCTCGCCAACGAATAATCAGGATAGTCTATCTATGAAAGGTTAATTTGAATTAACTTACATTGTTAAAAAAAGTAAGAAGTGCATTAGTGATTTACACCAGTTCATGCAATAGCCCCTTCATAAAAGGCTTAATTCAATCGGAACATGGGATACACTTTCCCTTTTATTCAATTCAATTACAAATATGAGGAGTTACTGAGCACGCGATAATAGCAATAACAACTAAAATCGCTTAGGCATAATGAGCTATGTACGAAGTTAATTGAAGATTAAAGCTAACAAATATAGCCTAAAAAGGGCACCTGATCTACTCTATTGATGTGCAAATCCAAAAAAAGAAACTTTAATTAGCTAAAAAAGAAACATGAAATTGCGCCTAAAAATAGTCTGAACGGGTTGAAGAGTTCATTAAAATAATAAACCCTGCGAAAAATAAAACAAATTAAAAAAACAAAAAGGAGGAAAGCAAAGAAAGTGGTATACCAAGAAGCGATGAAAGCTAGACTAGCTGACCTCTATCCTTGCCAATAAGTCTGAAAGCCATTAGAAAATTGAACCACTTGTACAAAAAATTTGTATTTGCATATCGAAGAGAAATGCAAAGATCAAAACAAAAGTCCACCCACATTCACTTACTTTTACATCGGTGCCATCTGTTGGCATAAATTCCTCATAGAGATAGGAGCCTTCAGTTCGAATTGTGCTAATTTGAAAGTATTTACTGCTTCTATCCCCGACTTTTCGGAAAAGTCGCTGACTTCCACCTCCAGCGCTACTTGGGAAATAAATGTAAATGTTGTGATCCTCAGCGTTCAGTGGTTTTTCAACAAAGGGCTTGTGAAAAATTTCCCCATCTACCTAAATTTACAAAACAATAGTAAATTAGTGGCAAGTTTGATATATAAGCTAATTAACTTACTTCAATGGCATCATCATGTTCGATAACATTAACTGCTTCAGTTGGGTCGCCTCTTTCAACACAAGCATAACGAGGAACAGGAATCCCCTCCGATTGCAAAATTTCATAGACTTTTTTCCGATTCATAAGAACATACTGAGCTTCCAAATCATTGACCAAGTAAGGTTTTCTAAGTTCTGCATAAGCTATGGCCTTTTGTAGAGGAAAACCTTCAGAGTAGAAACTGATAAACGCATCACAAAGAGGCCATGACTCGATGGGTTGATTAAGAATTACTTTCTCTTCGAACACAATAAAACGGATGTGTTGGAATTTTTCTAGACGACGAAGAATTTCTTTCATTGGTTTTGATTTTGTTTTTTTAGCCATAGCACAAACACCCAGCGTAATGAATATGGTTCCGTCATCACTTTGGCATTCAGCAACCACCATTTTGGTATGTTTTAGGTATAAAATAAGAGAACCAATAAGTTATAGACCCTGTCCGTCAAGTGAATAAAGTAGCGATGAAGAAATAGTAACGAAGCTCATACATTTACCAGCCAATCACAACAAATAACCAATGAAAAGAAAGGTCCAAATGTGAACCAATCAAGGAAAAAATAAGTTATGTTCATATGAAGTCAGTATGTTTACCATGCCTGATTTTGTACGCAGTTTACTTGCTTATTCAATTATTTTAACTCATTTTTTTATTATTTTCAGATTTGAATGTAAAATATTGAAGAGTGAAAGAAGGAGTTATTTTGATTCCTTGGGCTAATTTTTGAAATTACCATATGATTGGTTATCATTTTTTATGTCCAATAAAATGCTTCAGTTGCAGAATTCGCAGAATGATCTGTATCAGTTTGTGACCTAAAAAACATGATGCATTAATAAAACTTTATCCCATTTTAAAAACGTTAGTAAATAGTTTCAATTCTCAATTCATCCATTATATTGTAATAAATATGGCAAATGATATTTGATAAAACGGTGATCAACTTCTCTACTATTATATCGATCAAATAGGTTTCTTCTTCTTGTGTCATTTTATTTTTCAAATTTTTTCTTCCAAAATACTCAATTAGTCATTACTTCGAATATTTATGACATTGACGGTAATTATAATAACGTTTGGCTAACAATTTGCTTTAAAACCAAACTCATCATTTGACTTTGCTCATTTGCTGCGAAATAGCATAATTACGCGTATATATGGTGCACTTGAAAATTCTGAAAGGTGGATAGTAGATATGGAGTTTTGGAGTTCGCAGAATAGGGGGGGGGTGAATCAGAAGAAAAAGTCAAATCGATGGCTATATTAGAGCACGTAACAAGCATTCGGATTTTAACCCAGTACACAGCCCACCATCAGCGTGATTCATTAGCATTGGTCTATTTGTAAATAGCCAATGCTTAGGTGGTTTAAAGAGTGAAAATTTCCCACTGAATCACTTTGGTCTGAATTCTGCAGCGTCTTAGATTATTTAGTCACCCTTATTGTGCTTAATGTACACCACTTCGTATATTGAGCCCGCACCCTGACCGTAAATTATATTCTTTAATGAATTGGTCATAAATTATGTTACAGCAACTTTATGTAACGATTACAGAAAAATTTCGGAATGATGACAGTTACTAGAAAGTTCTTGAACATTGTCGCCTAATAAACGCTTTAACAGTGTTAATTGAAAAATGGCATATCTAAGTATTGAGGCACAATTTAACCCGGTGCACCAATAGATCAAAAATTTAAAATTCATTTTAGGATATTTACTTTACATGTATTTCTATTGTTTTTATATACTGATAATTGGGGAGCATAAATGCTTGTCTTAGGGTTAAAGTAATGAATCAATCGAGCAGCTTCTTGTAATCGGAGAAATTTTGATTAATCGTAAATATTTTATTCCATCTTTAATATTAACAATAACCTCACATCTTCTCACAAAGATTCCTAATAATGGGACTTCCTTATCTCAATTTTGCTTACCTCCCATCTTATGAAATACACTATGAGTCACGTCATCGCTTGCACGCACGTCAGGATTTAGAGTGTGCGGCAGAACGCATAGAACACTGCTAAGGGATATTCAGCTATTAATGTTCATTCGAATTATGGTAGATTTATTTGATAACTATTCATACTTGCGGATATCATAATTGGCAATAAACGTGTTCTGTTTAATACGCCTCCCTAGCTTCACCGAAGCTTAGCCATAGAGATTTCTGAGTCAGTCAAGGCTTTACTATGGTATCAATCCGCTACAACACACGCGCACACAGATAGACTACATCCGGTTTCATGAACCAGGTAGCCAGGATGCTGATCAATACAACTAGCTGGAGTTAAAACTAAATTATTAGATAAAATAATGAAATGAGCAGTAAGGGGTAGATAATAAAGGCAGTATTTTAATTTGCTTTTGATAAACATAATAACTAAAAATTGCTTGACATATTAAAAACGCAGGGAGTAGAACGCACTTATAATCCTCAAAATCGAACTGACTCATAGCGATAGCAAACAGATAGGTGAAAATCACTCCCAAAACGATGAAGAGATGCAATTAAATATGGCTATTGTAGCAGTTATGTTAATAGTAATTTGAGAAAACAATTAACTCGATTGACTGGACCCTTTGCAATTCAAAGGGGGATTTCTGAATCTTTACCCGTATTGAAGTATTAAGAACAGCGAAGTCGTCTGAACTTATGGCCAAAGAGAGCATTTGAGATACTCGAAGTAGCAGCAATTAAATCAACCAAAGCACCTTCCCATCAATATTTTCAAGGATCTCTTAAGAAGGCAAAAATCACTCAAGCCATTCAAAATCTTTATCATACACTATCCACCATATTGACTAGAGCAAGCCACAGAAACAGGCAAAATTAATTGAAAGGCCACAACACGCTCAATGCCTGTAAATAAATTTAACAAATCGCTTAATAAGAGGCTAATCGATGGAAATTGCTAAAACATAATTTTAGAAATCATTAGCATCGAAATGGTCAGTGTGTGGCCACGATTTATGCTCCATAATCTCAATGGCAAGTTCTCCAATTATGGAATGGTTCCCAGGCTAAGCCAAGCTACGACGAAGATATAGAGGAAGCAGACGCATGGCGTGGAACACATTTATTGGGTTGTGGGCCACAGAGCGTAGTCATTTAAAATACAATGAAGGGTTTGATAAAGTAAGCAGAGACCATTGTTTGGGGGCTGGGTGAGAGGTCTGCATTCACGACCGCTATGTGACAAATAGCACGTCCGCACCTTCGAGGCCGTCTGATTGCGCATGAGTTTTCTCTGTTAAGCCATGACAGCGTTGTGCACCCCACAATATATATAGGTGATTGAAATCAGAATGTCAAACGGTCAAATAAAAGTTGAGGTTACTTAAATGGAGGTTTTAGGACATGCAAGCGAAAATTAAATGATTCAAATGCCTGTAATTTTGCCAGTACATAAAACCGCTCAGTAATATAATCAGAAACAAGTGTTGTGTTAAGTATCGGTTATCTTGCTAATTAATCAAGATTGTGCAAAATATACAAAATATTGCCAGTAACTCTTTAACCTGCCTGCTCTGCTTAGAAGTATGTCTAGTCATTGACTCGATCGAAATTAAAAAAATGTGCAGCTCCAGAGTCTGAACAAACATTAACTAACCCGGAATAATGTCTAGAGAACTACCTTATTTTTACCTACTTAATAAAAATTATCATTGAGCACGTGCCAATATAGTCGCAACCGCAGCGGTGACTTATTTGATAGTAACCGAGAAATTCTTTTAATATTATTAAGGGATGGCCCGAAGGCCTCCCCACTCTCAAAAACTATGCGCCCGAGCAAACCCATTTTGAGTTCGTCGCAAGCTTCAACACACCGGAGTGCAATGGTGAGTCTCCACCTGGAGCCAGAGCCTTCATGATCACTCTGGACCCAGCGCCAAGTAAGTTTAATGAAAGTGGACTCGGCAGAACCCATTGTCGCCGGCAGACTTGATTCGAAAAAAGTCACTTCCTACGGTACTACGACCCTAAACCCAGGAGACTTTCTGAAGTGAAAAAGACCAGTGATTTATTATATGTTTCATCAGATTTGTATTAAGATTTAAAAAATTCAGCAAAATAATACGGCAAAAATATTGCTAATATATAAGAGTATATACTACTAACTACTACTAGTAGATTTTCGTTAAAGCAGCCAACGGCACGATTACGAATGCTTGCCTAACCTAAATCCTATATTTTCCAATAAGGGTAAAAAATAAAACACTAAAATCGCATTAAGAAAGTAAGTAGCATTCCCCAGAGCCTATTTCTTGTTTGAGTGTGCAAATAATTGAATTAAAACAGTAAAATATAAAGGACCTATTTTAATTGTCAAATGCTCGCAATATTTCCGAAATATTCATAAAACATTCATCTATCCGTACCAAATTATACGAAATGACTTACTTAAGGAGGGACCAGTTGTCCTACTGCATGATTAATCAGTGTAATCGCAGTAAACCAACCGATAAAACAGCAGTAATCTAGCATAAAGACAATCCTGTGAAAATCAAGCATTTTACACTGTCATGAATGCAAAATAAATGCACGGTTAAGGACACAATCAAGCGAACGTTATTCTATCATCGCGGCAAAACTAAACTCACTTCAACGGTCGTAGCAACTGACAAGTGCCTAGGTAGCATTCATATACTTATTGGCAGCTTCCCACAAAATGCACGAAGATCACAAACCGCACGCCTTAAATACCAAAATAACTAACGGCCTCACCGCAATGGAAGAACAAAACAGCGCTGGAGCACCCCAACTTTCACCTCATTATGCCACTTACTTCTAGTTATTCGGTTTCCCTTATTAAAAAACGTCAACTTCATGCGTGTCCGAATGGGTGTGCGGCACGCAGATATGGGTACAACAGGATATCACAAACAATCGGTTGTGTCAATATTGACCAATTCTGTGGTTTGTAATTATCACTGAACAAACTTCGAGAAATGTCTGCCACTTCGATTCCACAACCGCCTCAAATGCAAAGAAAAAAGTTGGTAAGCTTACACTACAAAGGCAGAAAACCAAAGCAGACTAAACTCGGGCAAATTTACTCCAATAACAAGCACTCACTTGCAACTTTCCGAGATGACAAACTTACTTAAGGCGACACCTATATCCCAGAGACACAGAGCAGTGAAAATTCGTACCAAAACTTACTTCCAATATGTAAACGAAATCTGACTAAGCAACTTCACTAATACCAAATACAGCACCAGAAAACCCACTTCGGAACTTACTTTATCCGAATTCAATTGCACTAGAATATCTATTAAGGAACAAGTTGTATATACACACATATTTTTCATGCCAATTCTTTCAAATCCACTTACTTCAACGAGACCGAGGAAAACTTACTTCAACAAGTCGAGTAACAAGGAAAAATATTTATATATGAAAATAATTTACAAAAGAAAAGTAAGAAAATAGACGATTGACACACTTTAGCGATGCAGAGAACTCCATTTCATCGGTGGCCTAACTTCCCTGTAAAAACAGGAATGAAAGAAACGACAACAAACTTCGTTATCGAATGACATCTTAAAGAACGTCTGCTTGACCATGGTCAGGCACAATCACATTTGCTCTTATTTAATTGGGTACAACAGAGCGCCAAGCGCTACAAAAAGGACACAAGTCGTACTTTCCGACGAATCATAATGAAATGGCGGATACTTCCGAAAGAGGGTATTCGGTAGAACAAGCAATAGCAACAAATTATGGATTAAAACAGTATCTGAAGTGAAACTAAGTAAATTTTATTTTTATGATGTACTTATGTTTTATTGTTAATATATTTTCCAAGTCAATTATTTACAATCTTTAAAAGGTGTATTTTGATGTTGGTCAAAAAACATAAGTTCATTTAAAACTTCCTAAGTTATTTTCAGAAATTGAATAGTTTCCAAACAATAAAAATTTGCCTTCTTTGATAAAATTGATGATTCCACACAACGATACGTATTTATTCAAAGTAATTTAATCATGCATAAAAAATAATTTAAATTAAAGATTAGTAAAAGATTGGATTAATTACCTTCTACATTTCTAACTGTTTGCAGCAAAATTGTGACCTACAATTTTAAAGACATTTTCGCTAAAAATTTATATATATTCCCATTCCTAAATATTTACATTTCCTGATGAATGGAAGAAGCTTTGGTAGGGTTCGATTCTAAAATATAACATAATTTTACATCGTGGGAAGTAGATTGGGTTTGATCATGAAACGCGGAGTTTTGATTTTCTAATGTGCATGATAAATCGCAATGGAAAATAAATCTTTTAAAAACACACTGCCTAAGGAGCTCAAAACAGAAAATTATTGTGTTATAATAAAATAAGCAGGAGAAATGGTAATGAAGAAATTTATTTTACAAACCCCTTATGGATTATAACAGGCACAGAAAATATCTATAAGACTAACAAACTTTTGATAATAAAATATTAAACAACTATATAAATATATAAAACTTTGAAATAGTACGGCGTTTCAGTTTTGCTGGCTCTATTTAGTATGAAAATTCGAATGAAACTGAAATTTTAGAAATAATACATTATTGAATAATTTAGGAAAAAACTGATTTTCAATCAAAATAGTTAAATTAACGCAAAATGGTTGCTGATTTAAAAATGGTAATGGAAATATTCTCTAATGCAAGAAAAATAAAAATTCATTAGTAGGGTAATAAATTGTATATTCAGTTCCCTATGAGATTATCGCAATTATGCTTAACTAACTCCTTCATTCAAATACAGGCGTGATTATTCGTTTTACACACAGTGAAATTAAAACGTCTGTTCAGTAAACACGATCGCCTTCTCCGAGTACTTTGGAGTGATTGAGTCCAAAGTTATTACTATAAACCTCTCACAACTTTTTTAAGAGTATGGCTTAATCAGCAACAATTAGAATCTTGATCTGTAGGGAGTCGGGCCGATCATTTACAACTTTACACATTTCAGATCCCAGTTAAGCATACAGTTGATTGTCTGCTAGAATCTTAATAGGGGAGACGCTAAGTGAGCAGTTTCTATTTAAACAGTTACATATATAACAGATCAATTAGATCTAGTAGAGATTGCTACCTTTGATGTATGATGCTAGATGGCGTTATGACTGCAGTACACAATCTCCTAAGGGACACTCAAAATGACTTTGATGTAGACGATATTGCATTGCTTTTATGATCATTGTGCCTGGTAAAGCATTGACATTATTATCAAACAGATTAAAGATCATTACTATCAACTAATATTGACATTGAAAACAATAATTATATATCTCTGGTTATCAATTTCGACGAAAACTTCAAAAGACATGTTTTTGGATCCTTGTGCGTAAGCAAAAATATTGTCATTTCTTTTATTGAAATAAAGAGTATTCTAGCCCTTGTAATCTTTTTGTCAATACATCTTTACGTTTGTGAGTGTTGGGATGAACAACTAATGAACACTTACATTTGCTGCTGTGTATAAATTTTGGGAATTAATTTAAGGCAGTTTAACGAAACGGAGAAAAGACACATTTGTAACTATAAAATTCAGAGCCAGACAATACTATTCAAAGCTGTAAGATACAATATAATCTTTAAGTACATGATCAATGCCAAAAAATTCTCATTTTGTTTTAGAATTGAAGATCAACAATATTTGAGCATTAAAAGAAAGAACATTTTGCTGTGGGCTAGTGATACAATGATAATTTTGTTGATCTACCCTACCTTTGACCAATAATAAGTTAGTACTGATTAAATGCCAAAAGCAGCATTATATCCGGTAGCAAGTTAATTTTAATTGTCACCATGTATATACACAATATCTCCTGGAGTAGCTTAAAAAAGGGGACATTCGACTGGCGTGATTTAGAATTTACCTCAAAACTCAAAGCCGTGAAAATATTTCATTCAACGGATTTGAAACTTACTACTTTTAGTTACTAACTAATATGATTAAACGTATGATTTAAAAGTGATTAGCCTTTTCACATTGGAACATATTTTTGACCAAAACAATAGACCTCAATGACGGTTTCAGTGTAGAAACTTTTTTTTTACTGTTCCGAGACGATGTTTGGTGCGACAGTACGAAGACAAATTGCTGGTTCTACTACCGTTCAAGTACTTTCTGCCCAAACCACGAAGTCAAATAAGCCAATCTATTCGAGAAAAACCTTTGAACGATTCCAATATCTAGTATTTTGTCTTAAAACGACTTTCGGAACGTCATAAGCGGTGAAAAGCTTAGTTAAATATGAATTTAATGGTTATGACAATGGAAGAGGTTTCTTTACTTCCATTTGTTACACTTAATAGTGAGTGGGTTAAGTTGTTCAATGGTGTTGTTAAGCGAAATCTTACATTCTATAACAAAAAATCTAATTAAAAAGAGACCTGAAAACCTCCCTAATTTAAACAGATAGTTGAAAAATAACTCCCATCTTTGCAGTTCTAAAATAATTACCCGAGATTTATAACATGCTAAAACGAAGTGGAGTTTTCAGTCATATGACTATATTAACCGCAAGGGTAATTCTCATTAACAACGCATGAAACATTCATCCTGCATATACGTCGAAATAAAAAACTACGACATTTGACAACAATAAACGCATCAGATAATAGGCATAAAAATGAGCAAAATACGCATTCTGTGATGAGGTACATACAAATGAAAACTTGAGCAGGAGAAATGTTAGTATGAGAGCATCCAATAGCAATAACCTCAGAGTATTTTCTCCTGCACACTTACTTCTCTTGATGGAAAGAATGAGACGTTTTAAAACTGCATTTTCTGACTTTTCCATTATACTCTGGAGTGCAGAATAATCAGTTGTCACACCTTTGAGTCAATGCAAAATCTAGCCCTTTGTGTAATGGTGTGTGTGTTCATATGAAGTACGTTTTACCCGCTACGTTTATACAAGTAGAAAGCGCAGCTGTTGAGAACAAAATTAGGTAAGTGTTTAACGCTCTCCCTATGGTCATACACAGCACAATTGCATCTCAATCACACTATCGACCCACTAACGTGAAATTAATCAAGAAATCATTCAAAAATAGTTAATAACAGACGAGAATTTGCAGAGACATGAAGTTGATATGATTAAGTAGATCTATTAAGATATATGGTTACTACCTCTCACATTAGTCATGAATACTGCCAGAAATGAGGGATTTCCCTGATCGAACATAACCACACGAAATGTGAGAATACTTATCATTAGCTACCAACCAATACGTACAAAAGTGCACATTTTTTGTACTACAAAACACAATATGAGGAATTATTACAGTAGGCCGGAAAATGGTTGGAAAACAGGCACAGCATTTAAGTACATAATTAAGTGCAATGAAAGCACTAGCCAAGGGGTCGTTTCGTTTGAAGGAAAAATAGTGCAGATGAAAGACCGGTTAAGTGATGTCGAGTGATAGAGTAGAAAAAAGGCATTCACTAGAAAACTACACCTAATTGCAAGAAGAACGAAAGGAAAGGTAAGCTAGTCTGATAACCGAACACACATCGAGACTGTTTCTTGCTTGAATCCATTCCGTTCGTAGAATTCGACCTTATCTTTGCTACAATCTAGAGATATCTTGTAACATCCTTCCGCCTCACCAACTTTGATCAGAGTCCCAATCAACCTGAAGATTAAAGAGTAAGATCAGAAAAAAATTAAACTGAGGCAAGTAAACAAAGATAGCTGAGAATTACAGTTTACCAAGTCCTTGTTTTCGACAAGTCTCATCAACTACAACGTCTTCAATATGGCCCCGCTGATAAAAAGATAATTAAACCAAGAAGCAAAGGAACCTAACCTTGGAACACTTGTGAATTAACTTTAGCTCGACCACCAAGGTTGCACATCCAACAATTTTTCCGCTAGTTAAATCTTCCAGCACTATAATAAAGTACGTGCTTGGACGAGATGCGAACTCATGAAATCGTTCTTGAAAAATTAGCAAAGAACAAAAAGAACATTACTTTCAAAGTCACTCTCATTAACATTCCCAACCTCAGTTAATTGCTTGAGAATTCGCAAATAATCTGAAATAAGAAAAATAAGTAAATAAACAAACAAACCGTAGTCCGATGATTTCAACGGGCGAAGGTGATATTTGTGATTTCTATCCTCCAGGTTCGTTGTTACGTCTTTGTCTTTAATGACTGAGTCTAGCGAAACATTTCCCAAAATGGATGGATCAAATAAATAAGTCATTTTTCTCCGTTAATAAGATTAATTATGCCAGGGAATACCACTAGTGATATCGAGAAACTCAATGGAAGCGCCGATTCTCGAGCCAATAACACAGCCTTGAATGATCATTTTAGGTACGGAATAACAATGTAGAAAGTTATTACTCCTTCTAGACTTTTTGACAAAATACTTAATTTATTCTTTTAACTGGGAATTATTAAGGTCATTTCAAGGAAATATTTCAAAAATACATAAAGAGCACCTAATGCTTTACCACAAGGTGTCAGGGAGGCATCTATAAATGTCGTAACTATTAACTTTATATTTAACTAAGCCTTTACCGCTTATGACGTTCCGTCAGTCGTTTTTAAGACAAAATGGTAGATTTTGGAACCATTCAAAGTTTTTTTTGTTTTGAATAGATTGTCTCATTTGACTTTGTGGTTTTTGGCAGAAAGTACATGAACGGTAGCAGAACCAGTAATTTGTCTTTGTCCTGCCACGCAAAATATTGTCTTGAAACATCAAAAAACTTCAAAGTCACAAAAAAGTGGAGAAGGAACAGAAAAGTGATTCACAGATGTAAAAGAGACAGACAGTCTCAAAGGCTCAGCGAATAGGGTAAAGTGAGGTGAGGACTGTGGAAGTGGTCGAATATGACATATAGTCGAGTCATGGTAGTTTGAAGTCAGAAGTTAGCTGCTGGTCTACAGACCTTTTGGCCGTATGGGTATACATTGCATGTGGTGCACCACGTAGAGGTAAGTCTATCGCTCACAACATATTTTAAATTTGGTCAAGTGGAGCGGAATTTAATTACTTATGTGTATGTGAGAGCATACTTTTTCAAATCTTAGTTGAAAAAAGTTTATTGATTTTTGGAACTTGGAGCCAACTCGAATTGTGTGGAGTAAGACAGAAACTTTAACGACGAACACCGAAAGTAATTTTCTTTTTTCTTGAACTATGCCTGATTGAAATATTTGAAGATTGCAATTAAAAGTTATTTAGTGTTTATTATAGTTTTGTGTATGATTTTTCAACTTACCAAATTTTCTGCATTTCGAACATTATTAAATTATTATTCGGAATTTGTTTAATGCTAAATTATATCTTAACTTTATATATACAAATTATATTTTGATGGTCATATTTATCTACTTTTTTTGTAATTGTAGCAAGTAAACACATATATATATATATATTTATATGTTTTGATGCTTCGGGCGATAACAAATAGGATATATCATTAAAAAGTCCCTTCCCAATAAACGTGTGGCTCAAATTAACTTGCTCATTAACTAATAATTAATATTGTTTTACTAAGATTTTAAGATGTTTATTTTAGTAAATCAAAAAATCCATCGCACACATGATTAAATAACGAACTTTTCTGCAATTGGCTATCTCAAGGTTTCATAATCAAGGCAAGGTCTCTTAATTTCTCGAATTCACTGTTTGGCTTACTTTTTTGTAAACTTTATTTTTGGTTGTTTCTGTAGGTTTTATATCTATTAAATTAGGCTTTTCAATCTTGTTTACTTGATTTAGGTACTTTATTCTTGTTGGAAAGCTTCCTTTTATTATTATTTAAAATACTTAGTTGAGATTCTCATGTTTTTATGCCTTTTCCTCAACGTTTTTGTCAAAGTTATCATGAGTGGGTGAGGTGAGTTTGTCCCTTCCCATCTACTGAGTCTAACTCTACTGATAACTTTCTCATTTATCTTTAAACATGTTCGTATATTAATGTTTTTACTTTGTTATTTTAAGTTCTTGCAGAATTTTTTTATTTTACCTTTTGCAGATTCCTTTCAGATAGTTAATCGCAATATGCATTTCCGTTGTTGCAACAAGGATATGTTGATGCTTTGTTTCATATTGCCTGAGTATCCTTCTTTACCTTGTTTAATTTTATTCGATAAAAATCAATTTTTTGTGGTTTGCTTCTCAACTTTGAAATGTTTTTTTTTATTTTCTCAATTTCATCATCTTTCTTCAAGAATTTTCTATGGTTCTATTCTCTATATCGCCGATTAATTTTGCCTTTGTTTTTTTACTTTTACTCTATCGTTATTATTACTGTAATTAAACGTTCCTGCTTATCTGCTTTTAGTCTACGCAGTCAAGTGCGACATCAATTGCTCTATACAGTAAACGTCAACACTTTCACAGCTATGCTCAAGAACTTGCAGTGTATCTCTCTTGATTTTGCCAATCGGTCGGTGGATTCGTTAAATCTCTTACAGGGTTTCTCTCGTTCAGAAATGTGTCTCCGCAACGAGTGGGCGCAATCTGTCCAACGGGTGATCGTTTCTTGGTACTTTGGTTTTGGTAGTCCTGCGGTAGCCGGTTTTCTTGAATCTTACAGCCAGGATAGCAATGGAACCACTGTGGACACATCGATGCACCATAATATTTTGTGTCAGATCCCCGATTTGGCTCGTGTCATTTACACTTGTCCTCTTGCGGATGTTCGTCAGTTTTGCCAGGCCATTCTAGAGGACCTAAGAGTGAGTCCTAACGAGTGGTTTTACTTAATAGAGAGCAAGGTTTTCTCTGATTTGACTGACTCAATATATTGACTTGATGGTTCTTATGATGCAATTAGTTCAGGACTATAGCTTTCCATGATTTACTTTTGTTTATATTATCCTTACTTCTAATACATAATTAATTAATTAACTAATTTCATTTGTAAAAACTTGCATTTTTTTAATCTTTTCTTCCAGTGGGATTATTGACTTTTTAAACTAAAATTTCATGGAAACCTCATGTCTATTTTAAGAACTGTCAAATCAAATAATTGTTCCAAGCGGTTATTTCTCTGATAATGCATTACGTTGGTTTTATTCAAGTATGGGCAAAATGTGGGAAAAGCTACCTGATCGTATTTTTTTGGGCAAATCATATTTACCTTAACGACATTCGAAATTGAGAAACTGAAATATGGATAATTTTGTGAGGTTTTATTTTGCTCTAATCTATATGAGCATTTATCCATTTTTTACAATTTTAATGAGTTGAAATGTAGAAATCTGCATTAATAAATTAATGACAACCAGTTCAAAGAATTGTTGATTTAGTGGCGTTGTGGCTACGTGTGGTTTTTATTCAGCAGTTTGTAGATATTAAAATGGTATCGTTCCTATAACCAGCTTAATGAACAGTCAGTTATAAATAGTAAGTACTTATTAGAAATAGAGTCAACAATTCTTGATAGGGAGTAAAAGAGGTCAAAAGAAACGAACAAAAAATTAGGTACTTATCTGAAAATAGGCGTGATGAAGCCATTGGTTCTTAGTAATCACCTCGATCGATTATTCCTATCATCAACTGCGTTCTGACTAAGAGGGTTAAATTGTGCAATAATTTTTTTGTTATGTCCTTCTGTTCTCATTATACGAATAATTAAAATTATATTGATGGATTTGATTGTATATATATATATATATATTGATATTTTTTGCATCTTTTGATCGACATTTTTTTGCTTATACCTCTAGACTAAGAAGCATTTCATCTTTGAGATACCCTTTCAACCATCTCCATCATTCGCCTTCTCTGAGAATGATTTGCCCCATCTCAGATGCATCTTTGAGGAGCCTTTTGAGGATGACCCCTTATTTACTGTGAGTCGCTTTCAGTGATCCGTGCCTTTTCAGGTCATTGGCAATTTAGTCTATAAAACTCCATGACCTCATAATCTTAATTCAAGTCTGTAAAACATTTGCCTTTTTTTCAGACATATGCTCTCTTCTGTGCGTATTGGTATCGATGGGGTCGACTGGATAATTTCGCCCAAATTCTCGGTTGCCATCCAGAATTCCTTGAGCCCTTTATGGCTGTTCATCAATGGCTCTTTACTGGTGACCTTGCTCTTCCATACCCCGCTCGTTACTACCTTGCGATTCTAGTGAGTCTTTAATTTGGCTTTCTGCTTACACGCGTCTAATCGCGTCCATATTCTACTTACACATTATAAACCCTAAGCTGTGAAATGAGTTTGACCTCATAGTGGGCCTATTATTTGAAATATCTGGGAAAAAGGGCACTTGATCAGTACTGAACTCTTCGATAAGTTAATTTCATTCTTCGACTATACCGAAGTTTGCCTTTCTCAATGATAGAAATTAGGATTTACATGATTGGTCTTATAGTCACGGTTGACAGGGCGTGTTTTCAGTTATGGTTTATTGGTTATACTTACCAGTCGTCGTGATGCAACTATAGAAAGGGGTGAATGGTCTACGTGCACCTCTATCACACTATTCGTCCCCGTTGGTGTTCATTCAGGAAGAGAGCAGAGAATGGGAGATTCTCATAAAAGTAAGGGAGGAGTGTGCTTTATTGAAACTATTCGTTAATTTTCCGTGGGATTCTCTAAGATGAACTAATTCTGCGTTACGGCTCTTTTAAAGCTCTTGTATTTATTTGTTATTCTAAGAGAGCTTTAAATATGCCCACAGTACTCTCATGAAAGGATGACGCAGAAGACTGGATCCACAATTAACCTGGTCTTTAAGCGACATTCCATTAGTGAGGTTAATGGGTGAGAAAGCTTAGCGTTGGTTTGAGATTCCAACTTTGTCATGCTCCATTATTGATCATTCGTCACTTCGAAAAGCCATTCTCCTCTACCACTAACTAAACTTTGACCTGTTTGAAAGACAACCAGTCTAATCTCTGTCTGTACTTTACAATTCCTCTTAGCCCCAGCTGCATATGTGGGTGTTTAGTTATCATCTGAATGTCTTCGTAATTAGTCTTGAGACGGGAAGCCCGCCGATCCCATCGCACGATGGACCTATTTCCGCCGTAGAGGTTGTGCCCGGGGGCGTGGGTGAAACACGTGGTAGCAGCAGTGCGTTCTGTCTTTTAATCGCTTCTCTCTGTGTGTGTGGATGGGGAGAGTGCAATACACTCGTAAAAAGTAGGATAAGGTTAAGGGGGTGGGGGGGGGGGGNGGGGGGGGCGGGGTAAGGGAGTGGCCTGAAATTTAGCTTTAGGAGGCGTGATTCTAATAGCTGACACTAGTGAAAGTGTTTCTAAGGGCGAAGATAGTTTATGCTGTTTTCTGTCTTAATGTGAGAACTGAAGGTAAACGATATATCAAAATAAAATATTCACAGAACCGGATCCACTCAGATCCGAAGAAAGAAATCTGTTTATCTGTAGCTCTATAAATAACCTTTCACCACTATTTACCTACGAATTCGGTTATAGAATTGCTCGGCTTCCTAGTTGGCCTATGATAAAACGACGATACAAGCATGGGAAAAGTAGCGTTCGGTAAATCTTGCGCCCAAATAATTCACTGTTGCTAAGTCTTGCTTGAAATCCAAAATAAATCAAGGCTCTTAAAGTCCCAACTTCAGTAAAGCACCAGCTTAGAAGTAAGAAAAGTAACATTCAGAAATTATAGGTATACAAAAATTACCAACTCACTCCACAGCATGGATCTTAGCTAGATTAATGAAGGCTTCTCTCTGCCAATGAAGCCAGCGATTGTCTTGTCTTTCCACGTAGAGGCCTTAACACACTGGGTTTCCTAATTAAGCCCTTTAACATCTCTGATTTGCACACTGTTGGCTTTATCAAGTTAGTTTAATAAAATGTATATGTGAATGGGATATTTTTGCGCCATTAAAGCAGTGTTTAACCGACTCAGAGGTCACGGAATCATTGCTCCTAGGTGCACATATGTGGAGTGAAGTGGATTGCCAAATGGCTGGGTTAATTCTGATCAACGAGGTGATAAAGTGTGTGAGTTCCTCCCAATGATGGCTCTTGATTACATTCCTTCTTCTTCTTCTTTTTCTCAAGTCAGTCCTTTCTACCACCCTCCCCCCCCCCCCCCCCTATGGTAAATAAAATAATTGGAGACGTGTAAAAGTGTCAACCCTAGGACTAACTTATGCAAGGGAGGGTGAAGTTGAGAAATGTTGGATGTCTCTTCGGTTTGCAGCAATCACCAGTTCTCCTTTCCTTCTTGATAATGAAATGTCTCAGGTAGTTGGCTGATTATCGCTCAATTCGCTCCTATCGGAAGTCAAATGACTAAGTCAATATTCGTATCAAGGAGATAATGAATTTTGGTAGCATGTAATGTATCTGTATAGCTAGTAGAAAGTCCAAAAGCCTACGCGTTTATCTCCCGTTGATGATTGGGAAGTTTTTTAGTTTCAATTAGTCAGGTCACCTTGTGAAGAGCCCTAGGCCTTAATTTGTGCTCTTCATTATCTCTAATCTTGTCTAATGCTATGTGGTCTCCTGGGCGTGTATGCAGCAGATTATTTAACTCCTATCGCTTGAAAATAGCCTTTGAAATGTATTTCTACCTTTCATCTCTCGTCCTCTTTGAAGCCTAAGAGGATTGAGTCTAGTGTGCGATTTTTTTGGAAATGGTGATATGGGAGAGGAGGTATAGTTCCACGAGAAATTGCGTTTAATGCTTTACATGGTAAGTAGTGAAGACTATGAAACTCTAGTTCCGCAAAGTGCTGAATTCCACTCTGATCCACGACCACTGCTGATCAGGTAGAGCACTATTAAAAGTTTCTAGATCCACCTCGAACTGTATTGTAACAATAACCATTTACTTAATTATTATTGTTGACCATCTTCCCCAAAAAGCATACAATTAAATTCTAGTTTAAGGTGATCCAAAAAGTCACCTAATGATGTTGATGTGTTGCAGGCGACTGCCACGAAAATTTCAAGGACTGCTCATTTTCATTCACTTAAGTCTGCCGCATTTTTTTCACTTATTGGCTTTTATTTGTTGCGCAACACGGACGTAGTCATTTGTTGTACTTGTGTATATGTTTGCACTTCACTCGACCCTACAACGCACACACACACACTTGCGCTGATCACACGCTTGCACACTTGAGACATGTTTGCGTCATACGCAGATGTCAAATCATCTACGCACTTTCATATATATATATATATATATATATATACATTCATCTCACTCTTTATTGCCCTCCAACGAAACTCTCTTGCTCTTTTGTGATGTCCATCAAACGCACTTGAACTGCCACTCATTTCTATTTACCGGAATTAGAATGCCAAGTGTAGAAATAAATGTGCATTTAAGGTGCAGTGCCTAAGTCATAAAGTCGACATTGGAAGGGAAGGGAAATAACTATCAATAAAGGGGTATTTGAGTATGAGTTTCTTATGGAAGTAGCCTCAGAATGTTTCTTCCAGCAACATCGATGCTCATCAGTGCTTGCCCACGGACATGGTTGGCCAACTGCATTTGG
Organism: Rodentolepis nana; assembly: GCA_900617975.1. NCBI lineage: Eukaryota > Metazoa > Platyhelminthes > Cestoda > Cyclophyllidea > Hymenolepididae > Rodentolepis > Rodentolepis nana. Next base: position 34,647 of record UZAE01012113.1, read on the forward strand.
GAGGGGGGGGGGGGAATGCATAGGATGCTGTTGGAAGCGTATTTTAACTACTTATGTAAGGGCGCCAATATTGGCTTTGAAGGCATGAGTCTACAAGTCTAAGGCAGGAAATCTAACCAAGAAGTATTAAAAGGGGCTACACTGGTAACATGTTTAGGTTGGATTCATTCATGACCCAAACTCTCATGGTTTTCTGTTAGTCCACTTGCTAGCATATGCTTCCGTGCTGCCTGGCGAGGTTTCTATCTTACCTTACCTTCAATGCCTACGGTACCTTCTCTATCCATTCAAGTTGAAGGTTTTATCTTTTCAGAAGTAAGGATGACCTACAGAATGCCGATTTTGATCCCTTTGAAGGGAGGGAGGGGGGGGGGGGGGAAGATGTTTTCTATTATTTTCAAATTGTTACAGACCGATTACATCAGAAGTGTGCGTAAACTTTTCAATCTCTTAAAAAAAGTGTAGTGTTGTTACGCTTTATAATGCTTGACTTCCTTGGCTTAATGAAACACAATGATCAATCAATAGGCGTGCCATTTTGACTAACAATAAAGCTGTCATTTTGAACTGAAACGCATATAGGAAATTTCTTGAGCATACAAATCTACTGCGTGTTTTGACTTACTAGAGATATGACATGGGCTAGGAATGATAAAACCTCTGCACTAATTTAATAGTTTTAAAAAAATTGGCTTATATCATTCAGTGTATGTAGACGAGTGCAAAAAAGAATGAATAGACGCGTGGCATTAAGAAGAATAAACTTGTCGTAGTTTTACCGCAAAGCTTGATTAAAGCTTGGTAAGCAAACAGGGCTGGAGGAGATTACCGTTACTATGAATGGCCTTCTCGTCTCATTGATGATAGCTCTTCATACTTTCTACTACAAGCCATGCTCAAAAGCACCATAGCATGAGTCGCTGATGGTTGGAGGGACAAAGGAGTTTCCTTGTTGCTAGTAGGCTCCAATAGTATGGGGCTTGATGGTTTAGAAGTGGTTGCTAAGCTCAACTTGAAGGATTGATAACAGGTATGCCACTATGCAATGACTCTACTTATCTCTCATTGCTTGGTTTTATAACGACTTGGAGAGGGGGAAGGGGCCAAATGAATCATCTTCGAATCGCCGTGTCTTGAGTAGGTTTTATCACTTGGTCAGACACATCAGTTACTACTTTTACTTCGAACGTAATCTGGAACGGGTACTTCTTCAGCTTAAAGCATCCATGCATTCCATATATATTGTAGGCTGCAGCGGAGATGCGTTGTCCTCAGTTGGTCTGTCTCTTCGTTCGCTACTTTCTTCAAGCCGGTGGCGACCCAACTTGGACATTGGGTCTTTCCAGTGGTCCCTCGAGATGGCTTCAACTGAAAGAACTTAACCACAACCTCGCTCATTCACCCTGGAAGGTCACAGCTGTAAGTTGACTGCGCAAAGTGACCCTAATGTGATTTCAGTAGATCTCTCTCTCTCTCTCTCTTGTTCTCTTTAACTCATGAGAGTGTGGGGGGGGGGGGTTACTAACTTTCAACAGATAGTATTTAGAAACCCTTCTTGATCTGGGGTCGCTAATCCTCAAGCCAACTGCTTTTTTTCACCCTGATGCTCGATCATACTTTCTCCTCGGTTTTTTGCCATTTTACTTCTATGTGGAGGTTGGATGGGAAATTCACTGCCATCTACTGCATAGGATAGTCTGCCAGCTGATAAGCTCATCTCGCTTTCGCTAGCAAAAACAAATGTTGGTGCTATCGAGGCTCCAAGCAGGTACTTTCTCTCTCTTACACACACGCCTTCCAGTTCACTTGGTTCTTTTGTTTATATGCGCACTGGAGGTAATGTATGGGGGGGGGGG
>UZAE01012113.1:38337-53923 GCA_900617975.1 Rodentolepis nana
CCCCACCCCCACCCCACCCCACCCCCTAGTTAACACTCGCTCGTGCATTTGTGAATATCCAAGGCATTTTAGAACCCTGAATGGAATGTGGGAATGATTTTGTTACGTGAGGAAGGTCTCTTCAACAGTCGGCAAAGGGAAAATTTCTAACTCATCATGTGGTGGGTGGTGTATAGGACGTGCAGTGGTTAATTGTAGGGAAGTTGCAAGGTCACCTCACCTCCAATCACTATCATCTGATGCAAATTTGCATGGGAGTTGCCAGTAATTTTGGGTCTTTCTTTTTTTCAAATTTTATTAGCAAATTCGCGTCTTCGCATTTGACCTGACCCACAGCCTGATTTTTGTTTACACGCTTTTAGCCCCCAACATATTGAACCAGTTAAATTTGACTTTATTAAAGAACTTATTGTTTACAGAAATGGTTGGCCTACTTTAATGGCCCATTTAATGGTCAAAACGCGCTTCAATGCCGTTAATTGCGAAATTGAAATTTTCGCAGATGTCGTAATGTACTCCTTGTGCAAGCTGTAATGAGCGAACAGCTTTGGTTTAAAATAAAATAAAATATTTATTGCTTAGTAGCCGATGGTGACCTCTTACGGGTTCCCTTCGTGTTAACTAAGTGACGTATTACGCCTCTAACACACCCGGTGTCCTCGGTTAACAGATAAGATTTAAACAGGGTGAAAGATTGGTGATAATGAATGAAATCCTGAACTCTTGGAAGCCTTTTGAGACTCATACTTTTGTTGAGGCAAGATCTAGGCACTCTCAAGGCATGATGCCATTTTAAGAGAGAGGGAGGGGGTGGGGGAGGAGGAAGAGACGAGAATGCTTGCTATTATTGCATTTGCGAAGAGAGGGTGGTGGTGATTAAATGTTGTTTATTAAAGACTCCCAAATTACACAACTTTACTTACCAGCCCCATTTAAAGGCCTTTCGATTGCCATAAAATGAACTGAACCATANGGGCGGGGGGGGGGGGGGGGGGGGGTGGAGTAAAGCCCAACCAGTTCTACAGTGCTTCATTTGTTTACTGCCTCATTGAAAGGGAAAGCTGTATTTTTTTCGTGGTGTGGACGGACATTCTAATTTGGGGCTAGGTCAAAGGAGTCGTGCATAGGTAGAGAACAAACTCATTTTTTTCGAAATAGTCCGGCAAAATTTGATCTTAAAATTCAAGTTGTGTGCCTTTCACTCCAGTTATTATTCAACTACAACATGTTCTAGCGGTTCAATGGCCGAATTCAGTTATTTGTTTCTCGGCTCGATTCGTATTCTTGCATCAAAATTGTATTGTTTCGTTGACTAATTTGAGTGTATTAATTTCTATGGGCGAAGACATTATTCTTTCAAATGGCAGGCGTTTTCAATAGTTATCATTAGCCATCTAGCCGACTTCGGGCTTCACAGAGGGGAGAGGAACATCAAAGTGAGAAAAATTCGAGAGGAGGAACGAAGGAGTGATTCACAGATGTAGAGGAGACAGACAGATACAAAGGCAGAGAAAAGATAAGATGAGTACTGTGGAAGTGGTGGAATATGACATAGAGTGGGTTCATGGTAGTTTGAAGTTAGAAGTCAACTGCCGGTTTATAGACTTTTGCCGTATGAGAATACGTTGCCCAGGGTGCACCACGTGGAGGTAAGTCTATCTCACGCCCCACACATCCTAATATAGATGTCATAATTTTAACACATCAGGCATACCTATTCTCCTGACCAACACTGGTACTACTTACTTGTGAAGCCTGCAAGAGTAGAAATCTAGGGGCTATCAAGGAATGACATTGATAAGATGAAAGAGAGGGAGGGAGAGGGATCAGCGCGTATTTGGTAAATAAATTAATGAATATGTTGATAAAGTGCACATAAAATCGTTTTAATTACTACTTTTTTTGTTTGGCTGATCCGTTCACCCCTATAAATGGAATAGTAAATAGTGAGATGGCAATATATTGATTTGAGGTTTTAGCGATTGCACAAATGTGCACGCAGCATGGCGATTAATGCGCTCATCTGAAAAGTTAGAAGCCATCAGTTTGTTGCTCATCAGTGGACGCAGTGGACAGAATTGCCATCGGCGTTGATTCAGCTTGACCAATAAGATGAGTGCTAGAATTCAATTCCATAAAAAGAGCATTTTTGTGGTGTTGACGATCACTCCAAGATGAGTTCTTTAAAGCACTATCCTAACTTGGTCTAATTTGTCATTTTGGGATCTAAAATCAATCCAAATACTTGTCAGACTCGAGGTAACCTATAGCAATCTGTAACCCACTTGCTGCCTTAAACCCACTCTATTCTAAAATTTTGTTGAGAAAGACGAGATGTGACCATTGACGATGCTTGATAGTCAGGGGTGGTGAATCTAGTATCACTAAAACGCAACTGGATCAATTATCACCCCTATGACTTGTTTTGTCTTCCAAGTAATTGTGCAATATGTTGCTTTAGGGCTGTTTGTAGAGGTTTCGAATCGCCCACTGCTCATGTTTACCGACCTCTTATTGCCAAGTTGGTGATTCCCGGCACTGGAAGCCTCTTTTACTACCCCCGTAAAATCAATAATAAATTTAATTAACGCCGATAAGATCCTAACTTATCTTGAAACCAAGTTGTGCAATAATTTGGCATAATCGTGGATTATGTAATTCCCAGGCAATTTAGTGCATTCCGTACGCGCGTATCCACTGCACTCTGTACTAAATCACAACTTATCATGTCACCTCACCTCTCCACTCTCTCTCTCTCTCTCTCTCTCTCTCTCTGTATTTCCATAATCTCGGCAATCATTCATTCATTGAAAGGGGGAGGAAAGGCCTGATGGTATCATCATCATCATCGTCATTATTATTATTAACCCTCTACTTCGTCTTCGCGTTATCCCTACCTCCTTTTTTGCGCACGCATTTGTGGCTCTCAGTAACACCAGTTCACCCTGGATCCCCAGTCCTCTTATCTGATAGATGCGCGCCTCATGCTTGTTGTTGTGTTGGTTGGTGGGAGAGAAAGGAGGCCAGAGTGGATAGTTTATTTCACCTCTGCTTGCCTCTCGCTTGGCCCCTCGATGCATAAATCGAGAAGGATGGGAAAATTTACTTTACGTGGGGGGAGGGATACATTAAGCCCCTTTGCGTAGCCTGCAGCTACTGTCACTATTTCTACTGTTGTTTAATTGCAATTTTAAAGTTATGAGGGAATGAGGTGTGAGTGGATTTATTTATATCAAATGGCAGGCTTTATGACAGCTATCATTAGCCCTTTAGCTGACTTCGTGCTTCACACTAGGGAGGATCATCAAAGTCACAAAAAGTCGATAGGGGTAAGAGAAAAGAGGCTGACACAAAGGTAGAGAAAAGAGACAAGACGAGTACTGTGGAAGTGGTGGAATATGAGATACAGTGGGGTCATGGTAGTTTGAAGTGGGAAGTCAACTATCGGTATATTGACTTTTGCCGTATGAGTATACGTTGCCCAGGGTGCACCACGTGGAGGTAAGTCTATCGCACTCCCCATGTGTGAAAGGATAAGAATTAAGCATTTTTAATAATCAACTTCCCACTCGTAGAATTCGCCTTAAAAGCTATTGTGGCATATTAATCGGTCATTGTCATGCTGGTCTTAAAATTTCATAAGTGACTTGAATATCCTTGACTTTTTCTGTCATCACTTATCTCTTTTGCCTTCCTAAAGAGTTGTAATTAGCTCGATGTAGTCATGTTAAGCCTTGTTCTCTGTGCGATCTTCGGGGTTACCGCAAGCAGTGCCCTAAATACGTTTCGAGGAGAGAGTGGACTTAATATTTTGGATCTTCAGTGCCACTCCGAGATATAATCGTCAAAGTATGTCGTGGATTTTACATGTAAATTTGTTGCGATGGGATTATATACGGTGTTCGGGGATGAATTTGACAATCATCGGGGGAGGTTGGGGGGGGGGAGGAAATCGCATAGGGTAAGGACAAAATTAAGCAGATTTAAATGAAAATATAGACGAGAAAATCGTGCTTTTGCAAATGCGTTCTACTCCACCATTAACTACCATTAATGTTCAATGCAGCCTCCATTTAGTTGGACTACATAATTTGGAGCAAGTCAATTTTGCAAATACCCTGGATAGATCGCAACAGACGCCTTAATATTGCTTATAAGTTAGTCTCACCCAACAACACCCCATCTGTGCTAGTCTATCGCAAATATTGCCTGACAATTATGTTAACTTTATTTCATTACATGTGGTGTGTGTGTGTGTGGGGGGGGGGAGGCGAACGAATCCTATTGCCGCTCTACACATGACCTATTATTGGCTGCCCTCTTTGTGCAGATCTTAACTTCGTAGGCATTTGAATTAGACTTAAGCCCCCCCCCCCTAGCCCCTCATTAAAACTATGTGGAGGGAGACATCGCGTCATCCTCAGAAGAGGAGAACCCACTTCCAAAATAGGTGTGCAGTCGAAGCCATCTCGAATTGCGCTTGTTATTGTTGTTCTTTGGATTTTGGCAAAAGTTCTTTTCATCAAGAAGGAACCAGTTTGCTTGGGCTTCAGCCGGATGTTTTACTTTGCCTAGAAATTTCTTCGCCTTGGTTAGGCTGTTTTTCTGAAACACTTGTGCGGGAAGTCGACCTCTAGGGCAGTAGGGAGGGTCTTTATTGACTGCAAGTTGCACGACAGATGCTGAAACATTAAGTGTTGTGCTAGTACAGTCAGTTCAGATGCTCTGTTATCTTGCTTTTTAGCCAAAATAGTTTCGTAGCCTCTTCTGTTCACACCAAATTCGTTTCGTATTGTTGATGAAGTATTGAGTAGTTGTCATAATGTTTCTTTCATTCTCTATCATCATCATCATCATCATCATCATGAACTTCATTTCCCTCCATGTTGCGGTCTCTATCATAGGTGTATGTCACAATTTGGTATAGTGAATTAGCATTTTGCAATCTTGTTGGTTACAAACTTAGGCAATAATCTCTGACGATTGCTGTACATATTAGAAAAAGAAGCCCTTTTCTATCGGAGAGTTTGCGATTTTTACTTCGGCTAAGTAATTTACTACACGCATTTTTTGGTTGTTGATGGTTATAGTTCAGAATTGAATTCATATACTTCAGGAGATTGAACAGAAGTGGCTCTAGATGTGGTTTACTAGTTTACAGAGGCCCTCAGAAGTGTTATTTCTGAAGACCCTTTCTTCCTCCTATTCTCTTCTGTCGAAGAAACATTTACTAAGGGGAGCTCAAAGCATTGTCATGACAAACCAACACTGGTCATCTTTTTTTATATCTATTGGATCGAAAGGCATTAGGATAGAATTCCTAACCATTCCACACTTATTTTCCTTTGTAGACTCTGGCAAATGAACCAGAGTACAAAGATCGTCAAGCAAAGGCCTCCGAGATGCTCTTCAACTTGTTGAAGTCGGAGCCGGAAGATGAATCGGACAGTCGAAGTGATGAAGTGCTCCCTGTTCCTGGTGAAATCTTTCAGTCCTCTTATGCTAAATCTCTCGTTGAACGTAAGTCTCGCATGGTATTCTACTTGTCCATTACCGTCATCCATTTATGCTTCCTTCATATTAGTTGATTAATAAAAGTGCAACCTGTGAAACGCCTGAAATAGTAGAGCCCCTTTCACATCAATTGCATCTTACTAACCGTCACATCGGTACACACAGAAATTTAATCATTACTTTATTGTCTTATATTCGTGAAGTCTTTCAAGAATTGCATATTAAATCATCGTTAATAATCGTCGTCTATCTCAGTCATTCTGCACTAGTTAAACTTTTCTTTAGATGAAAAATGGAATTTTTTATCCAAAAGTAATGAAATTATCAGTTTTGCTTATTTATTACTATTAATATAATATAACTATTTACAGATTTTGCATGATGTTAGAATGTACCAGAATAGTGGGTTGTCTCGTGGTAGGAATTTGAGTAAATAAGCCAAGTTTGCTTAATCCCTTGCTATTATTGATTTGAGCCTGTTTTGAAGGCCAATTGGGCTATGGCAATTAGGTATTTTGAAGTAATCTTACTCTCCTGGTTATGACTTATTCGATTTCATCACATTCAGTTAGATTACTTGGAATTTGCCATAATTCCTGTAATACCCCGCCACTGTATGGCTTCATGATTGAATACTGCAGCTTTTCATGGCCCTAGGACCTAACTCCCCCCCCCTCGAGGGGGGTTGAAAGAACTCCTTCTTATTCTTGACGAATGTTGTTTGATTGGCATATTGTTCTCAAGCACATCAAGTAAGCAGCGATGGTCCAAGATGCTAACCCTTTTTTGTATTTGACACTTAAATAAGTTTTTTTTTCCAACATCAAAAACACAACAGGCCTTCTAAAATAAAATAGTCTGCAAGCTTAGAACACCGAATCGTTTCTTCAGAGGCAATTTCTAACAAAGGCATATTTCAACTGAGTGTCACAGGTTTTTACTCACATAGCTCACAAATTGTTGATTCAAAGTTGTTGTGGTGAATGCTGAATTTCGTGAAATTCCCAAAAAAAACCAGGCCAAATTGTAAATAATTGAAACGTCTGGGCTTTGGAATCCTTGATAGCGTTCAACTCCTCTTTCAAGGCTCAATAAGCGAATTTAGTGATAAGGTTCATCATCATCTCTTCAGCTTCAGTAATGTCTATAAAATCCAATGTCTATAAATAAAACCCAATGAACCAAATTATAGCATGAACGTACATTGGAGGGTAAATCCTACTCGAAGTTGACGTCCTGGATCTAATTTGTTCAATAGTTGAGGATCTAGAGATTTATCGGCAAGGATTTTTTTTTATAATTTCATAGAATGAATCAGAAAGTCAATTTCGTTTTCAATTAAATCTGGTTTCAAGCAAGCCATTCATTTACCAATGCCATTGCTTGAAGCAGAGAATCAATAGCTATCATATAATATCTGTCACTAAATTAATGGACAACTTTCCTGGCTTCTGACTTCCGATTGGCCGTAATGAACTATCGTTTGCTCCTACACTAGGTACCCAGTTTTTAATTGTGGAAGTTGGTGTACACAACTCTTAATGGTTGTGATGGTGGAGTTATACGTCACTGAAACGAACTTTATTGATTTCCCAGGTAATGTATCTTTGTCTAGTTATCTCTCCCTCTCTCAAGTTTCTTTGTGGCTCCGTTTCTGTTACTCACTACTGCCTTCAAACGACCACCTCCCAGTCACTTAAGAAGGAGAGTAAAGGTGTGGGGTGATAGGCATGGAGCACCATCATCTCCTTCTCCCCCCGCCCCGCCCACAACTTCTTTCTTCCCATCTTTGTTCTCCCTCAACTACTTCCATGTTTGCCCTCCCGACTGCATACCCTTTTTACTGTATAACAAATCGATCGCATTAATTGATCGATCTTTGGCTTGAGTTTCTATCCATACGAGGTAGAATCACAAAGTTCTCAAAAAAGCCCCACGACTATAAATAGAACAGAGATTTACAAATGTTTACAAGCTCAAACCTGCCTTTAGAGCTTCCTTGACTTGAACGAGCTCTCGGTGAGCATGGTGGGTTCCGGAAGCCCTGGAGGAACAACAATTGGTTCAAAGAACTGAACTTTCTTTACCAACCTTGACAAAGATGGAAGCAAATGAGGATAATTTTTCAAGAGCTGTATTTCCGGAGATGAAACATAGATCTACTAATTTGATCTGGAAACAAAGTTCAATCAAAAGAATAACATCCACAGGAACATCTGGGCTTGTCAAGTTCAAAACTGAAAGATCTGTTGAGAGGGTCATGGCTACTAATTTTGGGTTCAAAGGGGTGATATTGATAGACTTTCTAGAGGGTTTGAAAACTTTCACATCAAGTTATTATGAAGATGTTTTGAAGAAGCTGAAGATATCCCTCACCACAAAACAGTGCTGGAATGTGAACGGTCAAATTTTGTTTCCTCAGGACAGTGCCTGTGCACATTCTTCAAGAGCTTTCATAGCCCTGTTGGGCTCATTTCAATGGGAAACACTCCAGTGTTCATCTTATACTCCAGCTCCAGCCCCTCCCACTCAGATTTCTTTTGTTTCCAAAAAACTGGAAGAATGTGCTGTCCATTTTGATATGCACCCTCTCTTGGTCTCCTGACCTTGCATAGAATGATCGGACAGTTTTACATAATCAAGAAAGCTCTAAGGACATGTTTGGGCTTGTAAACGTGTGTAAATCTTTGTTCTATTTAAAGTCATGGGTATTGCCTGAGAACTTTTGACTCACCCTCTTTCCACGAAATGGGTGCCACATGAGTTGTGGACAATCATCTTGATAGGTACCTGAATTCCTATTCTCCGAGACCGAAATGACTACTGTGTTTCCACAAATCTATTTAGACTGTTACGTCAGTCTAAGTAGCATGTATGACCATTAATTGTGGATTTATACTGAATGCTTGTGAATGGGATCAAGGTATTCAGACGATTGGCTTTTATTGATTTTAACCACCTCTGAAAAGATGTGCTAATTTCTTTCAGTACATTTTACGAGATTTTCAATACCTGAATTCTTGTCTTGCCTGTGTAATTTTTGTCAGGTTAATTGATAATCCCACTCAAACTAACAAAACTTTTGTCCACTCCATATTTTCCGAATTTGCTTATTTGAAGTACATAACATAATGCGTAAAGGTTTAATTAGGGTATATGATTATCTAGCACCATTATCTAAAGCTCGGTTAACTAACGTCTACTTTAGTTTGATCTATTGTAAAGCCATATCGATACACACATACACACACACATGTATATATATATATATATACATATATAAAGCGAGGTTGTTTGGTGAACTTTGCAATGGCGGTTACAGCTGTTCTGACCCAAGGAGGCAATTCCACGGTTTCTCTTCGTTTTTAATTCGAAAGTACATCTGTTTACATGTAACTTGGACTAAGGGGTTAGAGTAGATGTAGGTCTAATTAGTAATTAACCGATGAGGATGCTTCACTCCAAACGGTGGGCATTGGAGAAGGACAATTGAAACATAGTATGTGCGAGGAATGAATTCTGGTTGACGCACCGAAAATTTTCGATTTTGTCGCCTTTTATTGTATCAAAATTGTAGAACCGAATTAAAGTTCCTGTAGAGAGAGCGGTTGGAGAGAGTGCGTAAATTTAGTGCATTTGCTAGCGCGATTTCGGTGTACGTGCGTGTGTGTGTGAACAAGACGACAAAATGTGTTGTCCGAAATCTGGTCTAGATTGTCTGGATTTTGTTTGAAATATAACCCAGCATTGTGTAGGCCTTGTGTCATTGTCTGCGCGTTTCGTCATCCCCAAAAGCTGCCGGCAGACTGTCTCTCCTATTCAAACAACCATGCCTCTGTTTTAAAAGACCATTTGCCTTATATGGACAATTTCCCCATTTATGGCTTATTAGGTTTATTACTATTTTGTAAGCTGAACAAGGTGGGACATGACTTTTGTGTCCTTCTTTAACTCCTACTCGAATAATTGACCCCTATTGGTTTAATCGTACTTCGAGTTGTTCGTATCTGTTGAAAATCATGATAGTTTCTATCTGGTGAGACAAATAATTATCATCATCAACTTTTCATTATTTAAACAAAAAATATGATAATAAGTTTTCTTTTAAACTCTGAAAAAATGTCCTCCCCTCTGAAGTTTTGAAACCGTTCAAAGAATGTATTTATCGAAAGAAAATTACCACCTAACCTCCATATTTACACGCTTTTTTAAACTCCCTAATATCTGTACGCCTTCATGTTTTGGCATATTCATGGAGTCAATTTTGATTTCTCTGATTTTGACACAATTGTGCTTACTGCCATTTCTCAGCGACGACAAAGCTTCGGGTTTAATTTTATTTTCATGACCTTAATTCGACCGATTGGCTAGGGAAATTTACATCTCAAATTTCGTTGGTTGAAATGTATCTCGTGGGATCATTAACTCTACGTGCAGTTCTTATATTATCGGTTACCCAATAGCCACTTCGCTTCTCATTATTCCTGAAAAATTGTTCAATTCCTTACATTCAATTAAACAAAGCGCATTAACTTGATGCATTGCATTGAATTTATTCTTTGTTTATTTTTAGTCAAATTATCGAATGTATTTGAGAAAGTAACTCTTCCAGACGGCTTTAATTTGGAGGATCTCCCTGTCTTATCCAAATTCATCTCCCATCCTGATGTCACCTTCCAAGACTACATGGGTCCACCGTTCCTGCTTGCTGTAAGTGCTTTTTTGACTATCAAAATATTGAGTGCTCATTAGTCAGGCCGTCAGGTTGATTTAGATAAATGAATCTTTCAGCATTAACGATTTCATAGGTAGGGAGTGGGACAAGTGTTGATTGTACACTTGTTCTTCAACCAAGCCCCCATCTCTGGTAATATCTAAAAGTATGTTACCCGTCTAGTCTAATGGCTGTGTAGAAATGTAAACATGGAACTAGTGTTGGTCATCTTTGTTCCTCTATTGAATCGTGTCTTTACTTTAAAATTGCAGGAATTCTCTTGGATGGAGGAGGGATCGCCTTTGGTCGACCATCTGGCTAGTACTCTTGGGTCCCTCTTTGATGAAGCTTTCAAAAACGCATTCGAGCTCACCTATAACACGTAACTACAGCTTACCTTATTGCTGTATTAGAGGTATCTTGGAATTTAATTTATGCCTGGGTGTTTATTTCTGTAGACTGAACGACTACTTTGAAGTGAACACGACCAGTTTGCGCCACAGTCTCTGGTTCTTTGTGCAGAGTGTGTTCGGTGCCTGCCACGAGGATATGCGCATTGAAAGAGTCCTCAAGCTCCTAACCCCTGAACAGCGTTGCTATCTCAAATCCTGTGCCAGTCGTCCTTTTGATCTGGTGGCATACCCGTCCACTATGGCTCGAGAGGTGTTCGCCGCACTGAGTCCATTTGAAGTTGTAAGTGATAATTTTGTAACATCATTCCTACTTAAATGCTATGAGTAGTTTTAATATTTATTTGATCTGACTTTAGATACACGTCCATATAATGATAATGGAGGCTAGAAAACAGACATGTCTTTCCTATGCTTTGCGAGCGATATCGCAGTGCCAGACGCGTCGATGATTGGCTCAATGGAGGAAAAAACCTTTCTTGACGCTACCCGGTTGCATTTTGCCTCGTTACTCACATTTCTTCTCGGTGACCCCCCCCCCGTTTCCTCTTCCCCATTTTTTCTCTGCTGTTCATATTTTTTACACTCACACATGCACAGCTTTGATCTAGTCCCCACTTCTCCTTTTTCACTCCTTTAAGGCAATTGCCGGGCCTAAAGCTGGCAATCCAGGTGAATTGGCTTCCGTTGTTTTTATTCTCTTCCTTTCCTCAGTCTTTTCTCATGCTTTCCAATTGAACTGCCTGCCTGCCGTTTCTACTACCACTACTAATTCTTTCAAAGCGAATCTGCGAGAGAGAGAGCTTAGATTTTCATTCTTCCGTGTCAGAAAGTCTTCGAGGCAGACATTTATGATTGTGCTTTTGCAAAATGAAGTAATGGCATTGATGCATATGGTTGACTGACTTCATTATTTTCCTATGCACATTAAACGATGTTAATGTTTGGTCTGCTAGTTCAGTCATTAAAAGTGACTAGATTGATTGGAAATGGAAAAAGCTACTCGACGTGTTGTAATAAGCAAAGAGAGAACAAAAAGTACTAAAATATTGGGTTGGCAACTAAGTCATTGCCGTTTTTGTTGACAGATTCACTCTATACTTTCTTTTGTTTTGTTAACGTGGCCAGAGCATCTAACCTATATTTTTTTCTTACTGTATGGGCTTCTAGGTTAATTAGTAAAAATTTTTTGTTTAGTTCTTTAGTTTTGTTTTTATCCCAATTTAAAAATGTAAGAACATTACGTGCACTTCCGACACATTTTATTGTATTACTTCCGAAAAGGCAAGAACGCATCGCAAGCACAAAAGAAGTTATGTGCCGTATATGGAGATGAAGCCTTAAAAGAAAGGCAGTGTCGAAATTGGTTTGAAAGATTTCGTTCCGGTGATTTTTCACTGAAAAATTCACAACGATCTGGCCACCCAGTCGAAGTGGATGAAACCCATACCAAGGCCATTATCGATTCAAATTGTCACAGCACAACACGAGATATTGCAGAGAAGCTCAATGTGTCGCATACATGCATTGAAAAAAAATGAAAAACCCTTGGTTATGTCAAGAAACTTGATTTATGGATCCCTCACCAGTTAAAGTAAATTCATTTGACGCAACGGATTAGCATCTGTGATTCGCCGCTACTGAAACGCAATGAGAATGATCCATTTCTGAAGAACCTAGTTACTGGCGACGAAAAGTGGATAATTTATAACAATGTTACTCGCAAGAGATCATGGGTGAAGCAAGATCAACCAGCCCAAACAGTATGAAAAGCAGCAGAGATTCACCAAAAAAAGATTATGCTGTCAGTCTGGTGGTGGGATCACAAAGGAATTTTGTATTTTGAACTCATGCCGCAGAACCAAACGATAAATTCAAATGTGTATGTTGAACAACTGGAAAAACTGAAGGATGCAATTGAAGATAAGCGGCCGGCATTATCAAATCGGCGGAAGGGTGTTGTTTTCCATCATGATAACGCAAGGCCCCACACATCTTTGGTTACTCGGCAAAAGTTATTGGAACTGGGTTGGGATGTTTTGTCACACCCACCCCATATATAGCCCTGACCTTGCGCCTTCGGATTACCATTTGTTTCGTTCCATGCAAAACTCTAAATGGTAAAATTTGTAACAACGCGGATGATGTCGGATCACACCTAATTCAGTTTTTTAATAGCAAAGACCAGACATTTTACGAACGTGGAATTTTTACTCTGCCAGAACGATGGAAAAAGGTCATCGACAAGAACGGCCAATATTTAATTGAAAAAAGTTATATTTTTAAACAAAAATTCCGAATTTGCCTTCTTATTTGAAATCGGCAATGACTTAGTTGCCAACCTAATAAAATTTGGCCACAAAGTGGCGTTTAAAATATCAAATTAAAAGACGGGAAAATATAATGATGCTAAGTAAAGGGCGTTTTAATTTCACTGATTTTGCTAAACTTTCGTGGACTTCAAGCTGGTGCACATCAGTTTCATCTTGACTAAAGAGATCATATTGATATTCTGAGTGGTATTTAAGATTCAGTACAGCACGACTTCGTTCCTTGAGTTAGGTTAGCACATTAATATTTATTTTTTCCATAAATCTTAATAGGTTCAATGACGACTGAATCGAAAGAATGGGGCTGTATTGCTTAATGTTAATTGTATTTATTTATACCAAATGGCAACCTTTATGATAGTTATCATTAGCCTTTAATTGACTTCGGGCTTCACAGATGGAAGGGACATCAAGGTCAAAAATGTCGAGAGGGGGAAACATAAGAGTGATCCATAGAGACAAACAGTCACAAAGGTAGGGAAAAAGGTAAGGTGAGTACTGTGTAAGTGGTGGGGTCACGGTAGCTTGAAGTGAGAGGTAAACTACTTGTTTATAGAATTTTTGCCGAATAAGTATACTTTGCCCAGAGTGCATCAAGTTAATCGCTAATCTCATGTTAATTATATACTTTTAAGGGTCAGAGTTAAAATATCCGTATTTAGGATGAGTGGGATCGTGTAGCTCTCCTGCCAATATGATAGAAGTTCTTCACCACGTGCGGGAAGCATGAAGTTGTGCCTATACCCTGTTTTGTTTAATAGTCTCATTGTCCGCCCGTGCTCGGTCTCAACCAATGGGTCTCTCATTGCAAATATGTCACCCAAGTTGGGGGTGCGCGATAGACTCACCTCCACGTGGTGCACCCTGGAGAGCGTATATTCATACAGCCAAAAATATTCTATTACTCGGTATTTGACTTCAAATTATTATGATTAGCTTGAAACAAGGCTCTAAGAGTAATCACCCTCGTCAGGTCTAATCACAACGTCCACAGATCCTCCAGTGGAATGCTGGAGGGATGTCACAGGACAAAAAGGTCCATACAGAGGTACAGAAAAGGCTACAAACCTATGATGTAGACATTTTCACAATTATGGAATCAGGAATGTCGCCGGACAAAAAGATCCAAGTACAGAAAATCCCTAAAGTGATGTAGACATTTTCACAATTATGGAAGCAAACCTTTCGGATGACAAACCTGAAGGACTGCCAATTTCCAGGCTATACCCTGTACAATCTACCTAAATACCGGCAAGTTGCAAGTGGAATTCTGACTGGAGTAAAAGAAGGCATTAAATCACATTACGATCTAATCGAGACTATGGGCTCGAAGCAAGACATATGCGAAATAATCGGATTAAATATTTGGAAATGTTAAAACCACTTCAAGATATATGCAGTCTACAATCCACCCCAGAATTGTCCCAACTTTGATTTTCTGAACATCCCACAAAAACTGTAGTATTAGGAGATTTCAACGCCCATTCCAACAGATGGGGCTACAAGGATACAAACATAGCTGGAAAAGAAATCGAAGACATACTAAACAGCAACCCACCGGAACTTATTTACAGCAGTGAGGATCCTGCTACATATCTGCATTACGTTGGAACCAGAACAACTCCTGACTTGCTCCTGGCTTCAAGCGACAACAGCGAGCATACACGCCGCAAAATAATTGATGATCCTGGTTATGGTCACAAACCAGTCATTGCTAGCATTACCATCGGCAGCAAAAACATGTCAAGAAAAGTGCCAACTAAGCTATCATGGAACTTCAAGAAGGCTGACTGGCCTAGATTCACAAACCTTTTGGAGAATGAACTTCACACAAGTCCCCTCAACTTCAACCAACATCCTGACAAACTTTGCAACGACATCACGAATATTATGATTATATGCGCAAAGAAAACTAGTCCCCGAGGCAAGACTAAACACTACCGAGTGTTTTGGTCTAGACACTTTGAGGAAGTGAACAGAAAGCGGGACGCCCTTCGCAACGCTACTGACCAGACTTGAAGAACGGAAGACGTAAAAGCCTGGAGACAACAATCAGCTGTCCTAAGGCAAGCCATCTTACAAGCTAAACGGACTTCCTTCAACAAGTTCATCTCAAATATCAACTATCCAAGTGATAGCCAACGCACTTTCAAATTCCTGGGTAACCTCCAAAATAACAGAGAAAGACCCAAGAAAGAACCAATACGCTTAAACAGCAAATTGCTTACCACCGACACCGAAATAGCTAACTGCTTTGCGAGGTTCTATTCCTACAAGCAAAAGAAACCCCTTTTGTCAGAAAATGTTCAAGAGATTTAAAGATACAAGTTAGAGAGTTGGGTGAAATTAAGGAAGACACGACAACACCAAATAGTGTACTTACTGAACCATTCCGACCTTGCGAACTTAATGCTGCGATAAAACAGCTCAGTGCAAGAAGTCTCCTGGCGAAGACGGTATTCATCCGGAATTTCTAATTATAATGGAACCAACAGCCAAGGAAACCATGCTGACGCTTTTCAACATAATCTTGGAGACCAGTCCCGTACCTAACGAATGGAAAGTTGCCATAGTAATACCAGTACTAAAAAGGGCAAATACCCTAGCAACTTTGGCAA
>UZAE01012114.1:0-61044 GCA_900617975.1 Rodentolepis nana
TACCTCCACGTGGTGCACCCTGGGCAACGTATACTCAAGCGGCAAAAAAGTCAATTGACTGGCAGTTGACTTCTCACTTCAAATTACCATCACCTCACTCTATGCCATATTCGACTATTTCCACAGTACTCACCTCACTCTTTTTCTACCTTTGTGTCTGCCTCTTTTACACCTTCGAAACACTCTCCTGTTCCCCTCCCCTCTCGATTTTTTTTCAATTTGATGTTCCTTCCTCTCTGTGAAGCCTGAAGTCAACTAAAGGGCTAATGATAACCATCAAGACGCCTGCCATTTGATATAAATAAATAAATCTTAAAAAGATGTCACAACTGCCAGAATTCAATAATACAACCCAATTTTTTTAGTGTTAGGCTCTACTCCCAAATTATTAGGCAAGGCAACAATTCGAAATTTTCCTATAACATTTTGACATGCCAATAAATTTTATTATTTATTGATGCCTTTTACTTGGATCAATTTTACAGTGATGAAAGTCACACACTTTTATTCGGGAATAACACTTCCGTCTTGAAATTAATGCTAAGCTGACTCATGCTGAAAGGTTGGGATGCATCATAATTTGATCAACTTTCACATCTGCTTAGAAAAGCATTGTAAAACACTCACCTGGTGTCGCTCTATTGAGAAACTCCAATTCTGAAATCCAGGCATAAGTAATATCGATGGTCACCTTTCTTGGCTGAGTACGCACCAATGGGCATACAATCCGTAACCTCTGAAGTCTCGTGGATTCTCATTACAAAATTGTATTATAAGTATACAATTTAACCAAGAATTGGTTCTTAGTAAACGACTTGGGGAGAAGGGACGATTGTGTTACAACCAACAGAAGCTTTCAATGGCCTGTTTAGATAGGAATTAGATAACGGAGTTGACTGGTCACCTGGTCAACCACGGTGAACGAAGTCTATTTACAGGCTATCAGACCCGATAAAGGTCACTATGGTGAAATATTGCAAAGTTCAACCGTTGCCAAAAAGCGCATTTGGTAAAATGTGGAACACGTGCATTGTTATACGTATCGACAGGTGATATACAAGCAAAATAGTAAATAATCAAGAACTGAGAAAGAACTTGTATCGGTGTACTACACTTAATAAGCCTTGACTCACGCTCAATTACCTCCCTCCCATGATTCTCTCAACGATAATGAGGGGAAATAGACGCGCGTTTGTCTGGCCTGTGTCACTGACACGGAGTTTAGCCATTAGAATAAAATTTTGGCCACTCTGACCATGCTGTGACTATTGATTGTTGATTGGGTGAGAGGTCACCCCACTCAGGAGTGCACATACTCCCCAGCGCGATCAGCAGCATACCCGCACTTTATGGCCACGAGATCAGTAGCACGCCGCTCTTTCCATCATGTCCTTGCGCATATGAGATTTTACTGTTCAGCCATGCAAGTCTTATGTTCCCCACAAATTAAGGTACAAATTTCTAGTCACACCACTGTTAGCAGCATATTCAAACTAAAATGAGTAAATAGGTTACCTATAAGTTGTAATTTCCGACAATTGACCAAACACTAATTGCTACTGACATTGTCATGCTGTTTGAGAATGGGAAGATTTCCATATTATCCCATTCTGGGATAACTTGCCAGTGAGTGTTAAAATATGGTGATGCCCCGGTTCGCTCGTCCTCTTCTTCTTATTATTATTAATATTATTATTATGCGGGTTGGACGATTAGCAATTGCATCTTCTTGTCGAAGTTCGATTTTAATTTCTGCATGCGAATCATTTATTTATTTATAACAAATTACAGGCGTTTCGATAGTTATCATTAGCCCTTTAGTTGACTTCGGGCTTCACAGAGGGGAGGAAGAACAACAAAATGAGAAGAATTCGGGGGGGGGGGGAGAACAGAAGAGTGATTCACAGATGTAAAAGAAATAGACAGACACAAAGGCTCAGAAAGGGTAAGGTGGGTACTGTGACTTGGTAGAAGATGACATACAGTGGAGTGATTGTAGTTTGAAGTCAGAAGTCAACTGCCGGTTTATAGGCTTTTTTTGCGTATGATTATATGTTGCCCAGGGTGCACCAAGAGGAGGTAAGTCTATCCCACACCCCTCACGCGGATCATCACTTATGGTTCAAGGTTACTTAAAGTTGCTTTTTTTTCTACGTGCAGATATAAACTGCGTTGCGAACTTTCAATCAACTGCAACGGATTTACTGTCTATCTAACTTCTCCCCATTTATTTTCCAATTCGGGTTTATCCACCTACCTATCTACCTACCTACCTATCTTTCTATCAACATATTACGTATTTCCTAAAGATTTATTTCCAGGAAACTTGAATTTATTTGAGATGATCGGGAAATATGAAATTCTTTACTTTATGTTATTTTTTCCCTTCACACTTGAAAATCTGTGCGTTTATATAAACTAAAAGCACAGAGAAAGTAAATAAAACTCCTCGTAATTATGTTTTAAGATCATGAAAGTGAACAAATACAGAGACCTTAAAAGTTGTCATTTGTTTATATAATGTAAACATTTATTATTTTTATTTTACTATTTGTTTGAGTGAGTTTATCTTATTAAAAATAGGTCCCAAAAATTAAACAATTTTCTTTAAAGAGGTCTCCGTGATAAACGTCGTACGGATGATGCAATGTTTGGTTTGAGATTAAATATGTAGTTATTTCATTACTTATGATTAGTTTCAATTCTCAAATAGGTAAAAGTGCGTCAACAGAAACTATTATTATTTTTTGACATTCTTCCTTTCAACGGAAAGCAGTGAGGCCTACCTTGGGAACTCGACTTTCCAGAGTTTGTAACCTTACTATGGGAAGGAAGAAGTTAGTTGAATTTAAAACAGAAATGAGGCATTTCTTACATTTCCTTATTTTGTAGTCATTGAGATTACATTTTAATGTTCTTATACGTATTTTGGGCAGTTTGGATAGCCATGCTCGAATTCTTTACCTGAATTGATTCTGCTAGTTTCCCTACGGTCATATTATACATGAGCCAAGAGCCAATTAGATTATTTTCCCTCAGGGATATACCCCTTCTTCCTCACGTCAGAATAAATCAAAACTCCCCCCCCCCCCAATCCATAGCAATGCTAGTAACTAGGACATACATTGGAGTTAAAAAGGAATCTTGAGACGCTAATTCAAACAAGCAGAACTTCTACACGAAAAATGCAGCTCATTGTTTACCATTTCATAGGTTATTCTTCTATTATTTAAAACAAACATGAATACTTTGATCTCTGAGCGGAAACTCCACAGCCACTTCTCAGATGTTCCCCTTCCCCATTGTTTTGGAAGGGTGGTGTTACTATGACACTAGGAACGATCTTATGAGGTTGATTCACTCTAATTTTATGCTGCTGAAAGCATGTGTAGTACAGGTTATTCTATTAACATAGAAAATAATACAATTTTGATTGGATATTCATTCTTCTAGATGAAATTAAAGCGTCAATTTTCGCAGTCACATGATTAATCGCTACTCGTATGACCTCAGTTTGAGCAAATACGATAATTAGTGGAAAATAACACAATCACACCAACTATCAACTTTGCATTATCTGTTGGATGGGTGGCGCACAAGATTGATTTTATTATTAGTTCGCGTTAATGTCAACGCCGAGTTATCTATTGGTTCTCCCTCTCACTATGACCCTACATGTTGGCGATTTGATAACCTATTATTCGGTGACCTGAATTGCAGTGTATCACGCATTTGCATTGCATTTAATTAGTTTTCACCTAATTTAAGGTGAATGATCCACGCTGATTTTTCCGTTGAATTAACTTTTTAATGATCAAAAATGAACCCCCCCCCCCCCCCCCCCCCCTCCAGCCTTAGTACAAACTCTGGATTATTTCAATGTACCCAATTTAGCAAACGGGGTTGGTTTGGTGTCCAACCTGTTAATTTTCCATTTGAATACTACTCTTCTCTGAGACTCATTACAAATTCACCTTTTCATTTAAAAACTTGAATTTATTAATCTATAAGCTTGCAATCTTCATTAAGCAATTTCACGTTTTGCAAATGTATCCGGACAAATGCGCAAACTTCACATCTTATATAAAACGATGGAGACTGCAAAGGTATGTTTAAAGTAGCTCATTGGCTACCAATGGTAAATGAAATTAGTAATTTCTCTTTTCAAAAATCCTTTACCAGACGCTAAAATTTGCATTTGGTTGCATGAAACCAAATTCAGAGCCAAGTGGCGATACACGCAATCCCATTGATTGCTCGTTAAAACGGTAATTATAAATCCAAAAGCACAACGGTTCAAGTAGGTGTCTCAGTCTTAACTAATCATGAGTCATTACAGGCTATCCAATTGCCATAGCCAATTTCACTACCTCTCTCCCCCCCCCCCCCCAATCCTCCTTTGGGCACGTCTATAAGATTAAGCATCGCGAAATTAAAACCACGCGCTGGTGACAAGACAGTTGCGGATGTTGTGTAAAGCTTTGCTAGATCTACGTTTCCACTAGTTAAATAAATCGGTCACTCATTCGTGTTCCGACTTCCACAACTTTGCTTCGTAAGCGCGTTTCTGAATTTATTCCATAAAATAGGAAAAAACTACGTTAATTGATCCCCGCAGACGTATCCGGTTACTACCTCTGATTCTAACTTTGTGCACGCTACACCATTCCAGGATCTAAGGCTAGCAGCCCAATACGGCGATCCAAGTGGTATGAAGCGTCAATCTCATGTTGCGAACGAATACCCCTCCAACTATACTTCAACGCGAGACAACAGGACTTTGCATGCTCACTCGTATCTCCTCTGAATCTGATAATGGGACTTTTGGAAACCGATGATCGAAGGTGCATTACTGTCACTGCAAGCGAATCGCAGCTCCTTACCTTCTGCTATTTTAAAGAAATACAAAAATTGTGCACATATTAACCATCGTAATCTTATTTAATGTGAAAAAGATATGAAAGGGAATTTAAATACTGGAATCATCAAAGGGGAAAAGTGAGGACGAGAAAGCGACTCATAAAACCAAGTGGGAGAGTAGTAAAGACACACTAGCACAAATATGGAGGGGGGGGGGAGGGGGGGGGCATGATAAGATACATAGTACGAGAGACAAAAACGACTGAATGAGGGATGAGCGGAGGGAGCAAAAAACATCAAAATGCTAGAAGGGAGGGAGAAAGGCTAACATCCGACTGTTCTGGTGAATGTTAGTCATTGTCAATGTTTCGCATTTTGAGGGAAAAATGGGATGGGATGATATAAACGATATGGTGGGTCGCATGGATATGAATTCCGGTGAC
This sequence comes from Rodentolepis nana, assembly GCA_900617975.1. NCBI lineage: Eukaryota > Metazoa > Platyhelminthes > Cestoda > Cyclophyllidea > Hymenolepididae > Rodentolepis > Rodentolepis nana. The sequence continues at coordinate 5,304 of UZAE01012114.1, forward strand.
GATGATGATATAATGTTAATCACAACCGAGTGTACTGAGTTTGGTGATTAATTATTTTAGAGCGCACAACATCGAGGCACGACAGAGTAGTATGGTAATAGTTGCGGCAAGCCAAACTGATCTAACGAGTCTTCTCAACCTCTGCGCAGAGAAAATCCAAACAGCTTGGATCAGCCAGAGTTGAAGTATCTCCAAAATCACGTTCTCCGTTGGCGATCTTGCGCAGAATTCTACGAATTATCTTACCACTACGAGTCTTCGGTAGAGCAGGGCAAGCCTAAATATGGGAAAAATATCGCTTAATTACTTATCAGTAGGGGGCATAATCATAAACAATGATTGAACAAGGACCTGGATGTAATCTGGTGCAGCAAACGGCGCGATTCTGGTTCTGACGAGGTTGACAAGCTCCTTATGCAACTCTGGAGTGATGATCTGAGGATAGCCGTCTTTCAAGGTGACAAAGCAATGTAAACACTCTCCTTTGACCTTGTGGTACCTAGCAACGGCAGCGGCCTCCGCAACGGCTGGATGGGAAACTAGAGCGGATTCCACCTCAGCTGTGCTCAACAAGTGGCCGCTCATGTTCAGCATATCATCCATGCGTCCTGTTAAATGATTGGTAAAAAGAGTTTAAGAAATCAGAAAAGGAACCACCAACTGAGTTAAATGGGAGAAACAGATTGAGCCACTTGAATTGACATTTACAGAAAAATGAATTTCAACGACAGATTGAGAAAACATGGAATTGATAAAATTGTGCAAATATATCAAATACAACCCCCCCCCCATTTAGCTAAAATGAATAAAAACATGAATAGGTAAATAAAAAAATTGCGGATGAAATAAGTACATTGGTTATAAATTTAATAGAAACTAGTTCTGATAAATTATTGGGCTTAAAACTTCAGTTTGGTGAGTTATGAATAGCGTAGTAGTTGTAAACGATCAGACAGATCGTTTAAAAAAATTAAAAAAAGCATAATTAATAAACGACTAAGCGTTTACAAATCCAAAGAGCCCTCAAATAAATGCTGAGGAATTTTTGAACAAATTGCTCAATTTTCCAATCAAGTAGACTAATGAACGATTGTTGCAAGTTGGTTGCAAGATGGTATGGTATGATAAACAGTGCTGCAAAAATTCATTGCAAATAAATAATCCTGGAGATTATCAAAGTTGCGTAAATTTACACTCGAAGAGAATACCACTTTATGCATTTCCTAAGATTTTGAGTTGGTCTCCACACACCCACATACATATACTCCAGGGAACCTCAATTACAATTTAAGTTTATAAATCGAGGGGCATAAATCAAAGTAAAACGAGTAAATTGCGCTGCAAGTTGTAAGGATAACTCCCTGCTTTACCCAAGCAATGCTATTGGGCAGCGGGAATGATTTCAAGGACAGCGTTAAGATATTAAAAGAGATTTATAGATCCAAAGGATACGCTCAAGTTATGTCCTAATTTGAATTGCGGTAGTAATAGGGGGAGTATAACTGATAACAGTGGATAACATTTTATAATCTCGCTTCTGCCTTAACCAATTTTGTTCTATTAGTTAGCCGTTTATTGGCTATTTGTAGATGACCTTTGAGTTGTCAGAGGTCAGGAGTGATCAAGTGTGCGCTCGCAATCAAATACAATTAAAATACGGGAATTAGTAGCGCAGTAACGAAACTATGAATGCATTGAAAACTAATATTTTTACAAGATGAAAAACAAACACTTTTTGAGCACAGATATGAAATAATAGAGATATTTCATAATAATAATTTTCTCAGACACTGAAACATCAAAATTCAGAAAATAGTGCTCCAATGAAAGTAAGAATTAAAAATTCAAACACATTTTTGCTGTCAAAAGAAAAAAGAAATCAATGATAGAAATCAGATAGAATAACTTTTTGGTTTGCAACAATTTCTTCCTTTGCACCAGTCAGCATGAAATCACCGAAGCAAATCTAATTTGATTCAGATGAAAACTGCGAAACTTAATTAGGGGGAAGAGGAGACAGAGAGGGAGGGGGGGGGGNGGGGGATGGGAAGGAAGTAGCAGAAGTAAGTTTGGGATAAAAAAGGGTGAGAACGAATTGAGGATATATCACTGCTTGGTGATGGGAAAGGAGAGATTTAAGTTCAAATATATATAAGCCCCAAGATACCCCCACGTGCTAGTTTGAATTTAGTATTGCACGAAAGCTGTTGACTATTTCTCTCCAATCTAACTACAATCCACAGGCATCCCCACTCCGATTTTATCTCCCCCCCCCCCCCCCCTCCCAAATCAGCAATAACTCAACTCAGGGGAAGAAGAAGCATTCACATCGAAACTCGACTTTGAAAACTTCAAGCATGCAATACAAGGGAGACAGGGAATGCAAAGAGGACATTAATTTTAGCTTTCTGATAAAAAGACAGCGTGGGCAACTTCGAGGAGGAGGAGGATATAAACTTTTATACAAAGTGGCATGCAATCGTATAGAGTTAGGTAATTTTGACGAAAATTTCTACTACTCCTACTACTGCAAGGGATTTAATTACAGACCAGAAAAGACGGCGTTATGATTGTGAGAGAAGTACCTGTTATCCAGAAGTTCTCCTCACTGTCTTTAATGGCTCCATCACCGCTCATAAAATAGCCAGGAAATCTTTGGAAATATACATCTTCATATCTCTTGTGATCTCCATAGATAGTACGAGCAATACCCGGCCATGGGGCTGCGAAAACGAGGTATCCCTCTTCCACAGCCTTATCGCCGGACATCTTCTTTACTGCTGTCACATCGTCAACTCGGTTTTCATTGTCATTGCTGATTATGCGTGCGTCGACACCGAAGAAGGGACGGCCTGCACAACCCGGACGCATAGGAACCGCGCCTGGAAGGGTAGTAATCATGTGACCTCCAGTTTCAGTCTGCCAGAAAGTGTCCACAATGGCGCATCGGCCGTTGCCAACAACTTCGTAGTACCAGGTCCATGCAGATGGATTTATTGGCTCACCAACACTACCGAGGACCTAGTGCGGAGAAATAGAAAAAAAGTACTTTAATTTATTGCATTAGATACTCATAGAGTGTCTGGTGGTATTCAAGACAAGCGGATACAAAGTACATCATGCGATACGGGGGGGGGGGGGGAGGAGATTAGGTTGGGAATTGGTCACATGGGAAAAAGCACTAGAGACAATGAATAAAGCTAAAATTTCCACTTAATTCCCCCAACAATTCACTAAAACTAAGCGACAATTTGATACGTAGTACAAATTGACGTTTCTCTAAGTTGGTTCTTTATCTTGCAGTAATTTTCAGCAAAATGGAAGAATTCAAAGCTTGCAAGAGAAACCAGTCATAATAAATGCGTGTAAGTTTATTGATATCTTATTTTCACTTAAAAGTAACCTATAAATATTTTAATTTAATAGCTCTAAAGTACAAGCTCTAGTATCTCTAACCTGCATTTTCCTGAAACAGCGGTCAATATTTGTGATAAATTCTGGCAAAACCAAGACGGACCATTGATGTTGTGGCCTTGAAGGTTTGAATAAGGGTAGGAAAGGGAAAATAAGTGCTCTATTTACCTCAAAAGAAAGGTTAAAAACAAATGTGCCTCACTTAAGATAAAACTAGAAGCCCAAAATCATTTCCTAAATTTGTTGCTACAATAAAATTGATGACGTTTTATGTGGGAGGATAAATTTTTCGGATCTATAATTAGAGAATAAAGATTTGAGGCAGAGTCGGAATATAGATTCATTACTTCGAGTTGGATTGAAGAACACCGGGCTCCTTAAAAAGGGAGAAAGTGTAGAATTGAAAAGAAGCACACACAAAAAACCGCGCATTGGATGAGGTCAAAAGAGCGAAAACATAAAACTGGTAAAAGCATGTTTCCTTTTAAAATTTCCGAAAGTCTCCTTATCATTAAACAAATAAAGCTAATTTTAAAAAGAACAACAATTTAAAAGGTTCTCTGAAACATAGCGCGAGATTAAAATGGAACCGTAAAACGCTATAAAAACACACTTCTATTAATGAGTGACTGCTCAAACCTCAAAAACAAAAAAATACTACCGCACAATTGTGACTAAAAATTCCAGCCAATAATAATGACCATTCCTGGAACCTAAGTACATACGCAAACACAAGTGCAAGGTGTTTGAGATAAATTTTACGCAATAATATTTGGTTGATTTTTCCAGATATCTTGAAGTTGTGTTCATGCACCCCTACTACGCTTCATTTAAATAGTTAAAAGATTTTCCTCTCCCCTAAAATAGGTGAGGGCAACGAGAAAAAATGATGACTGAAACCCACGTGAATCATCAAAATAGGGGGATTATGATGTCTGGTCAAAGGCCCCCTCAAAACTGTGAAAAGAAAATGACAACGGAGAAAACGAACTGCTATGGGCAAAAGAAATTAACATAATAGACCCCCCCCCCCTTAATCTGATCCGATTGGGTTCCAACACCAGACCTCATCTTATAATTTGCAGCAGCAAACGTGCTGCTTCATCCAGACATAAGAGTTCGGGCTTTGTCATTACAGGTAAGTGAACGTCTATTCGAAGCAAAGTGAAAAACCTCACTGAAACACAAAAATTCGGGTTTTATTGTGATGAAAAATACCTTGACCAAGATGAAAAGCCCCGTAAGGAAAAGTGGAGATAGCTTGGCTTGGCATACAGTTCAAAGGACACTTACAGGGTCATAGAGACCAAATTTGTCAAAAAAGGTCATAGTTACCTACAAGAGTGATTGTGATGGAGTGTGAAGCCTCCCTGTTAGGTGGAATTTAGGTACCAACGTGAAATTTCCGACCACTTAGTAGTTAAGCTCTGGATGACAAGGATAGCCAAAATAGGCCATACCTATTGTGGTAGCAGGATTCGGTCCCTGCAACACCAAAAATTCCAAAAATTGTTGCCAGTCGATTTCTACGACTACACCGGTCCCAATGTTTGTTACCTGGGTCGGATAAAGGCTACAATAGACGATAATAGAGAATTGTTTGAGTAGTATATCGAGTTTGTTTTAAAGTTATTACATTCTATAGCCATTGATTACTATTCTTCTTCCAAATGGGCCTATCAAATCCATCCCGAACCCATTGTATTCCCCCTGAGCTAATTCAAATAGGTTTCTGGTTTTTAAAACAGTAGAAGAAATATTGGCAAGAGATGAATTAAGTTGTTTGATACTTTGTTCAAAACATGGCTGGGCAAACGTGGGTGCGCGTATGGTTTGCCAAAGAAATGGAAATAATTTGCCACAAACGTTGGAATTATTTATTAAACAAACCCACTTATACTACTCATTTCGCGCGCTACACCATTTCAGTAAAATACCTTCGAAAGAAGATAATAATGGTCATTTGGCTATTCGTTATTTCGCTAAAAGAACGCTCTACAAACTATATGATTCAAAGTTTGGGTGCTTTTTTGATAAGTTTGCTCTTTAATAATCAAGTCTGAAAGTAATAGGTAGGTAGACTATTTCAATGGTAGTAATCTCAAAACCAGATAAAAAGTGTTGGCATTTTGCTCAAAGCGAGTGATGGTCAAAGTGACTATTTTCTTCCGTACAACTCAATTTTAAGAACAAGGTGAAAGAAGATAATTCGAAAGCAGCTTCTAAATTTGAAGTAAGATTGACATGAGCTTTCAACAGAATGAAGAATAAGTTATCTCGATTAATTAAAACAAAATCTGTTTACGTAAACAAGCAACTCGATGTCCTCTTCAAGAAGTGAAAAAAATGGCAAAACATACGAGAACCAAAATCACCAGAATTTTTGATAAAAGTAAGACTTCTTCCACTTATTTTAACAGCTTTCCAAAGCTCAGAACAAAAGCGTGTAAAAATTAAATTATGTATAGATATCCGGTGACATCAAGTCACTGAGGTCAACTTGACCTCATCTGAAACGACTCACACGTGCATAGAAAAAAATGCTACTACAGTGAGACGAAAGGAAGTGGCGTAAAAGAAGAAAGTCTCTGACGTATCCGAATGTATAAGAGTCCTCAAATTGATTTGAAAGGGATAATTAACCAGTTTGATAACGATTATTCAATAGAATGGTAGTAAGATTAGAAATTCAAAAGGAGGTATTTTAGATTGCCCTGTAGGCATGCGATCGAATTAATTAACTTATGTGTGTTCGAGATCCCCCCACCCCTCTTCAATGGTGAACATTGACTAATTAAAAAAGGTGATTGAATGATGATAGATATTTACTTTCCTCCTTACCTTAAGACTGGATCTGTCGTACTTCTTAACATATTCATCGCCAGCACCGATGAGCATTCGGATGACGGTGGGGGCTGTGTAGAATTTGGTGACTCGGTATTGCTCTATAATGGACCAGTAGCGACCATAATCGGGCCATGTGGGGAGACCTTCGAACATCACACTCGTCACACCATTTAGAAGAGGACCGTATATTAGGTAGGTATGGCCTGTTTGAAAGGAAAGTAGCATAAGTTAGAGAACGAAAATTTTGAAATACTAGAACTAATGCATCGGTGGTGCATTGGTCGATATGCACTCTGTCATGAGGTCAAAGGTTCCATCCACATCGGCTCACACTCCGTGAGGAGAGAATGGCCAACAGCTCTAATTAAGCCACGCTAATAGTGACGATTATACTAGAATAAAGAAAGCATTTTATCAAAACAAATTTCTATAAAAAAACCCAAAAGGAAGAAACAAATCAAAATAGTGCTACTTTTAATAAATAAAAGGGTAGTTTGGTTTTCATTTTCTGATTTAAAACCCAAATTAATAGCAAATCTATTTTTAGCCTTAAATTAAGTATATATTAAGCAGTCTTCGGATTTGGACTACAGAGGGACTCATTAAATACGCCATGTCCAATATCTATGGCAGTTTAGTTTCTACCCCATATATTAGAGCTGAAATTATCAATAACGCTGATATTAGTAGTCTAACCGATTAAATGAAGACAAATAAGCGCGCTTGCCACTTGGGATTTTATTTATTTTTCCACTTCACTAATCTTCTTGACAAATTGAGAAATTAATTAAGCATGGCCTTGTACTTTCAGTCTATTTGGAATAAGTCTTAGAGTCCCCCAATACTAATGCATGTTAACCTCGTAGAGGAGGAGGAGAATCAGGGCGAAACTGGCTACCCTATCATATGAAGTGGGAGGTATATAATTATAACACAAATTCCTTATATAATGCAACTCCAGGGGGTGAGATCGCTCTCTCTCCCGCGTAGCCTACACATGTCTAATGCCTGTTTGAGAAATATAACGTTAGCTATTAATAACATAAAAAAAATTCGCACATCAGGCGCCCACATATTTAGATAAAGTTACTTCGGAATTTTGCCTTGGAAACTACGAGTAAGAATTGGTGACTTTTGAATCCGATACTCTTTAAGCGCGACACACTTGCCACGTGACGTTCATTTATATACCCCAAAACTACAAGAGTCGAGCACTGTTTTTACATGTAAATGATGTAGATGAGTTTCTAAAGAGTGAATTATCACAAAGCACATTCTTTAACGAAATGACATCATGCGGCTATAATTAAAGCAAAATTTCATACAGAAATTCACAATCACACACTTCCACCAAAACTAATTAAACCTATAAGAAATGAGAGTCAAATTACATTTGATTTAAGTAGTATATGAAAACTACACACCTTCTCACTTCACACATTCTAGCCTATTCGATATTTTACCGATTCTCAAAGAAAAACATCAAAACAGCACGGGCCGCAGGCTAGGATTGAGTAGTTAAACGTTAGAGAATAGAATAATTGCTCCACTATCTAACAGTAATTATAAAGTCACAAATAAACGAAAGTGAATGACATAACGGAAGTATATCAATAGGTGGTCAATATGGCTTGTATATCATGGATAGAATTTTAAACACGAATATGGGAGTCAAACCTTGAAATCCAGACTGTGGAATAATACACAGTAGTTGCACTTTATATGAGAATATGAATGTTTCAATGCTTTCAAAATTAAATCAAAGTAAGACTTCTGATACAGTGACTTCCATACTCACATTCCTAAATCCCCTGTACCCCCCCCCCCCTCTCCTCTTTCCTTAATATCTTCATCGGAGTCGCAAAAAAAAGAAAATGACAAATAGAACGAACCAGTAATCCACCCAATGTCCGCAGTGCACCAGTAGATATCATCGGGATGGAGGTCAAAAACGTATTTGGCGGTTGTAGCAGCATACACCATATAGCCGCCGGTAGTATGGAGAAGACCTTTAGGACGTCCAGTGCTACCGGAGGAGTAGAGGATAAAGAGGCCATCTTCTGCCTCCATCCATTCAACGGGACAATCGGTCTCAACTGCGGGAACAGCCTTATCCCACCAAACGTCGCGGTCGGTTCGCATTCGAACAGTGAAGCTGAAACCGCGAGAAGGTAAACACCAACAGTGAGTTTGGATCATCAGAAAATGAGAACCAAAATCCGAATATCAAGTTGATGTTATTAGATTAGAGCTTCCTTTTAGATCTAGGATTTGCACTGCAGTAAGATACTAATCGTGAATCCCGGGATATTTAAAACCTATAATTCAAGGCATCTTGACTGTTAGCCACAATCCACCCTACGTTAAAAGAAAGACAAGGGGAAATGAAAATGTTTTACTGAGCTGGTATAAAAAACGGCAATACTCTAAATTTACTAGCACTACTGACATAACCACCAGAAAGATGTGTAATCTAAAAGTATTGCATTAAGGTCTACAATATGCTTAGATAAAGAAATTTATTGTCGTATAAATAACCACAGAAGCTGGAGATCAAGCATATAAACATGTCATCAACACCATAAGACAAAGAAATCAAAAAGGTAATAGAATAGCTGTCGAGCACATCAGAGAGATGTTTGCACATTGTCTACTATAGCTAAAACTGTGTTTTATTTTGAGAATTACTGCTATAATTGTCATTGCAAGGAATAAATAAACGCCTGTTTTAATAGAAAGGAGAGATTGTGCTTTTAAAATTAAATTTGATTGAACGTTGGACTTAAAGTAAAATGAGAATTCTATCTCACCCCGTGCTCACCGAGTTGCTTTTCAGCATTTATATTTCTATCCCATGATTTAGAAAATAATCATATGAGACCGAAAGCGAATATTGCATTATATTTGTTAACGAAGTTGACGACAAAAAAGCAGATGCTCCAAATAAATAAAAACACTGTGGTTAAAGGAATATAAAAATAGTGAGGCGAAAGAAAAGAGGTAGAAAAAGAAAATCATCAAAAGTTCAGCTACTCGCAGTTGCAAATATTAACACAAGGGAAATACGAATGAGACCTGATTGCGATCGTGCACACACACAAGAGATATAAGAAAATGACACATTTTAATTTGATGAACGATAAGTATAAAAATATTTCTCAACATTGCTACTTCCTATTACCTAAATACTTACCCCGTAGGAATGAAACAAAAATGAATTAAAATGGTAGAATGAGATAAGAAACTGGATAGAGAGAATGCTTTCGAATCAATGAAAATTCAATAAAATAATGTAGAGCAAATTGAATCAACACTAGCGAACTACCAGAGGTATATCGAGGAAGGACTAAGCAGTGCCTTAAAATAACTCACATTTATTGGCATCTAGCCAGTTTACCAAACTATGATATCTAAAAAATTCCAATCAACTTTTCTATTTCAATATATAGATTAAAAAACAAACATGCTAATATTTCTGCAATCGCGCGACTGATAATGAAAAAACAGATTATTTTAGATGAACTTACTCTTGGACAGGACGAATACCAGGGGAATCTGAAGCTGGAACAGGAGCTCCAGGCCTTGGGTCAGGGGTCAAATGACGAAGAACAATGCAGTGTTCAATGGGTTGTCCCTTAAATTCACAGATATCCATAGCTTCATTAGCAACCTTCATGAGGTCGATAAGCTTTGTTCCACGCCAAGCACCATCACAAGTGACCAAAACACGGGAACTAATAAGAAGGAAGACATAAAATGGAGAACAAAGTATACTTACCCTGCAGCTATCAAACGTTCCGATAGTGACTCAGCCGAAAAGCCAGCAAAGACAACGGAATGAATTGCACCGATGCGAGCGCATGCGAGAACAGCAACAACTTGTTCAATGACCAACGGCATGTAGATGCCAACACGGTCTCCCTTATTGACACCCATACGGCGTAGTGTAGAAGCAAAAGATATAACCTATTTAGAATGATAAAGATAGATATAAGTGCAAGTTAATAAAAAGATATCCAATCAAAGAGAAAGCCTACCTCATTTAGTAATTCTTGGTAAGTAATTGATTTTCTATCATTAGGATCATTTCCCTCCCAATGAAAAGCGACTTTAGATCCCAGACCATTCTTAACGTGACGATCAAGACAATTATAACACAAATTAGTCTTTCCGCCAGAAAACCAACGGATAAAAATGTGTCCTTTCTTTAGATCGAAATTGTAAGAAAGAGCATTTTCGGCCGTTGGTTTAACTTCCCAATAAAATTGGGAGGATATATTCGTCCAGAACTCAGCAGGTTGCTTAATGGATCTTTTATGCCATTCATTGTATGTTTCTATGGAATTAATGTGAGCTTCACTCGCCAGACCTTCTGGGGGGAAGTATGCCTTTGAATCACTCATGACAAAACACGCAGACACAAAAGAGAGAGGCCTCTTCGAAGCGACGCTTCGACATAAACAATGCGTGAGTCATATCGTTGATACAAACAAACAATAAGTGATTAAAGATTTGGATCCCTAATAAAAGTGCATTACAACATTATAAATTTAATTTAACAAATTAAAGTACTGAAAATTTTTTGGATTAGATTGATTATCAATATGTAGGTATCCGCTATTTTTCATTATGGCTCATATTTATTTTAGTTCAGAAAGTGTTCTAGCCAATTAAATTCAACATTATTATTTTGAACCTATAAAAAAATATTTGTGCTATTAATATAGTGAGTTTGGTTAATCGAAAGGACCTCCTATATGCATTCAGTTATCTTGTCGGTGATTTAAGCTATAAATTTTACCTCTTTATAAATTTCATTTTTTTAAAGTACTGGAATTTCAGAATTTCAAAACTTCAATAAATGTAAAATTTTTTTGGTTTTTCATTACCTCAGTATTAGTGCTTGTAAATGGATTCCAGTTTAAAGCTATCCATTTGAAATAATAAATTTTCGACAAGATTTGTTTGCTCATCGTTACAGAAATTAAATCAATACTATTTTCTCATCATTTCATATATATATATATATATATATATTGTTAAAGATAACTTCAATATTCGTTCATTCATGAATAAATCAGCCATTAACAGCGAACATCGCCTAGGACCATTTAAGCATTTGTAATGCAAAAGGCTTCTAGAGATATCGAGGTGAATGCAAATGTCTGACAAAATCACCCCAAGCTTTCTAATCCACTACTGAAGCAAGATGACATTAAAAATGACGGGTTATAAACGATATATTTTCTAAAAAAATTATGAAAAGAATGCCACATTTCATACAAACCTCATTTAGAGCGATTGGATTTTCCCTAGATATGGGCATTCGTTCTTAGCTGAGAATTTTCACTTCCTATAGAGCTGTTGAAAAACTATAAGAAGGCTCTTATACACGGTTAAGCAACTGAATACTTATAATTAAAGGTTCTCTAACAAGTAAATGAGGAAGATATCTTACTGCGTTAAGTCTAAATAGCTACTTAATACCCTTAAGATATGAAGCATTATTTTCGTAAGTTTAAAAATTATTCAATTAGTATGGCTACCTTCTGTCTCTTCTTTAATATCTGAAGTTTATTCATTATGTGCTATCTATTTTACGATTACTCAATTTAAGAGCTATTTTCGTCTCAAAATAGGCTTAAGTTTTCTACTTTAATGTATATACTGTCATTCAAATTACGATTATAAAATATATATCTCCAGCTAACATTAGTTTTATAGATATTCTTCTCAGGTTTATCAAAAAAGTGAAATCATTTGTCAAGTTGCCTGTAAAAAGTGTTAAGTTCTTGGATCAAGTATTTTTAGATAAGTTTCAAGTCTGTTTGTGTGAAAAATACATTTGGAATTTACAATACTGTATAGTCCCCCGCATTTATACGATTTTGTAAAAAATAAAAAATCTAGGGTTTTTAATATTATAAATTCATCAATTAACGTTTTAATCGAAATAATGGCAATGAGTTGAAATTGATCATCCGATTACCTCAAATACATCCCCTATTCGTCTCCAGCTTATCCGGCGAAGTTTTAAAGGCTTGTTTTTTCTTTTTAATATTTCACTTTGTCATTAATCTACTCGTTGTGTTATTGAATGATGCCTAACCGGTTTTGCTTTTAATGAAGTCAGTTCATTTTCTGACCAGATGAAAGAATCGAAACACCAGTGTTCTTATAATCAGTTCACTATTCGCAGGTACGTATTTGCTATTCATCGTTTGTTATGTTTTTCTTGTTATTTTAAATTGCTTTTTAATTTTGAAATATAGCCATCCGTTTTCATACACGACTTTTGATCCAGTTTACTGCTCGTCTATTTTTCCGGGAGTCGATCCTCTACCTGAGAATGAGGAATTATCATCTTATCTAATGCAGATTCTTTCAAGGGTTACTCCGTCAACTAATGAAACACTTTCCGTTGGTACATTAGCATACAGAGTCATGGAAAGTTTAGAATCATTAGCTTTTGCTAAATCTACATCTGATTTCGGAGTATGTTCTTATGGTCTCAGTGACATTTTATTCCATTTTCTTCTAAAATATTTCACTTGTTTATTTTCTAATAGATTCAAAGGACAAGTCTTGTTGGTTCTTTTAAAAAAGGAACTCTGTTAGCTGGTCACAAAGTCGCAGACGCTGTCGTTCTACTTCGCGATCTACCCACTATTAAGCTAACTAGACATATCGGTCATGTTCTTACTGAAAAATTGTTCGGTTGTGAAATAATCTATCAACCTTATGGTTTTGATGTTGAACAGGGCGGCGTTTGTGTCCGAGTGGTGTTTGCTGTGGAGAATGTTGATGGGATAAGCAATGGACAGGAAGGCGTTCATAGTAAGCTCATATTGTTAATTCTATGTTAACACAATTTGACAGCCTTTTAGACACATTGGAGCCACGTGGTTATTGTTTTTAATGCTAAACAAGTCAACAATAACGAAATTGCCTATCGTAATAGATAATACTTTGGGTTTAGTATTTTAAAGAGGAGTGAAAATTGTGATCCGACTGTATATGATAATTGCTTTCCTAATAGTGAAGAATCTGCATTTTTTTATTGAAAACTCTAAACCCGATTACTACTCTGCTGAAATGCCATTATTTGGCCAATTACCACATTGTCTATTATTAATTGTTGCATCTCTGTATGACTCAATTCTTTTAAACACCAGCAAGGGCTGTTAAGCCATTACCTATCAGAACGCAATTCTCATTTCCCGTTAGAATATGACCACAAACTCTCTCTAAGAAAACATCCGGCGATGGTGATAAAGTGTCGAATCATGTTTTCTTGTCTAATTTGAACTGACGAACTCTAAGCATTAAAGTTAGTAGAAGAGTAAGAAGCCTTGTGTTCCACCCAACGATTACAATTTCAGGGAATATGCGCTGGTAAAGAGATAGATCTTTTGAATTCGGATTTATTAGATGACAATTCAGATCCTCTTGCACTTTCTTTTAATTAACAGCGAATTTTTTAATCTCGCCTTTTTTTCAAGAAAATGTGGTTAAGACTTCTAGCTCCAAAAACCCCTAAATCTTGATTTTTATTAAATTTGTCAACTCTCTGTTAGGGAGTAAACCTAGTGTGGTAAATGATTTTCTTCCGGTCATTTTTGTCAGTGAAAGGATATACTTGTTAAAATAAATAGCCGATCTTACTCAGTTTCGCTTATGTATGGTTTGATTTAATTATAATTCGCTTTTTAAGTAAGAAACTATTTCAAAGTTCCCTAGATAATCGTAGCAACTTTTAAACTTTGGGTTGCCATATGTTTGGGGGGGGGACTGTTTTTTTTTATAATTTCCTGTTCTTTTGTTGCTTCTTTGTGATATGAGTTTCCATACGCTCTCTTAAGGGTTAATGTCCCTTTAGAATTAGGGTTTTTTGTACATGATTTCTGTACTGAATAGGCATTTTATTAATTCATTTGACACCGTTTCTGTTGTTTTTTTTCAGTGCTTATCTAACTATCCAAGTGGCTCATGTGTTGGTATTTACAATGTATTCCTTATTTTCTCCTTTATTTTGTAGTTAGCCAATCAGATCAAAAACTCGCTCACCTCGCAGTCCTCCACGGTCGTTGGGCTGAACAAAATGCTTCACATCCTAAGTAGGCTCAAATTTATTTCTGTCTTTCAACTTTTTCGCATTGCTAACTTCAAATTATTTCATCTCTCTTATTTTATTTGCTTTTATTGTTCCATTTCTCTGCTTTATCATCTCTTTGCTTTCCATAATTCTTCCCATTTTCCCTTCTTCTAGCGTTAAAGCCCTCATCCGCTCACTGAAGGATCTTAGACGTCGATTTGTTGGCTTCAGTCATCTCAACCCTTGGCAAATAGATATGATCGTAAGCGCACTATATCCTTTTATATTTCTGCAATAATTGTTCGAATTTCTGTATTAGTAAGTCAAGTTCTCTTGAGCAAAACCTTGGTCATTCAAAGAAGGTTGAGAAGTAGTAAATAAATAATATATATTTACATCGCATTTGAGATCGACGTTTAATTAGTTCAATATGAAATTTGGAGGAGTTAAGAGATTCTGGTTTTAACCCTTTAACACCCAAAAGATCGTACAGTCCTCTTTCAAAATTAGCTCCATTTTTACTAGACTCGAAGCAGAAGACGCTACTGTCGTTTGAAACGTGTTTAGTACACCTACAGCCTTCGTCTGTTTCCACTACAACTCATCAATTCGACGGCATCAGTCTGCTTTAAGACAGGCATGAGTGTGGCTGGGTGCTTTTAAAAATAGATAATTCAGGCGTTAAAGGGTTAAATCGAAAAAAAGATCCTTTGTTTAGCTCGATTTTCCATTAGTGTATCTATTTAGCTCTCTTTTTTATGGCTCACTGTGCGCTTACTTGTTTTGTTTGGTTGGAGTTTAATGCTGTAGACGCAAGATTGGTTTATATATTTGTATTTCATTACGCCTGATCACTGTACAAGATCATATGACTTAAGTGGTTGATTTAATATTTCTAAGGGAGAGAAGGATATACGCCACTCAATCATACAGGACTTTTTATTCACTTCTGCAAACTGAAGTTCTTAAGGAAATGTGAATGGCGTTCATGAAGTTCTTTTCTTATTCCTGGGGCTATCGATTTTACCTCCATTAAATTAAGGGCGCATTTTACTGAAAATCGACCTTTAGCCTGCGCTTTAGAGAATAAAAGCTTCTGTCAAACGTACACATGAGGTCCTTTCAGTGATTTGTCCGTTTGATGGAACTGCTAGACCATGATTCGATTCTTGTCGATGAGACATTAGAATACCGAATGGTATATGTATTGTAGCTAAAAGATAAATCGCCCAGGTACTAGATCAGTTCAATTTAGTGTCCCCTTAAAGCATATTAGTTGTTGAGTTTGTATGTCTGATCAACTATATCTGCCTTTGAGGTGCACTCAAAGATTAATGATTGCCAGAATTCTGTTTTCTAACCAGGAAAGCTTTAGGACGTTTTCTCGCTACTCAATATGAGTGCAGGAATGGGAGACATTGTTAATAATTATTATTCTATTTCAGGCTTCCCATGTTATAATGGATGGACCGATTGCTGAACCCCTCTCGCTATCTGCTGGTTTCCAGTAAGAATGTAGTATTGCGTGTGAATATGTGGAATTTGCGAGTACGTAGAAATATGAATTTCACTCTTTCTTCCAGCCGATTCATCCAGATCCTTTCGTCCGGTTTCTTCGCTCCCAGTAGCTCGGGTCTCCTAGATCCCTTTAGATTGGGACAACGTCGTGTCCACGTCACAATGTCTCTTGCACAACAGGTTAGTAAAATAGTCGCGAATCTAACTTACTCTTGTTTCTAGGATGAACTATGTCGCACTGCTCAAACGGTTTGCAAAATTCTGAAAATGGGAAAATATCAAGTGCTGTTCGACAACATGTGTCCGGTCAAGCTTATAACTCTCGGTACGTTCTTTCAGCCCAACAATTAAAAACATTCCTCACCTAATTTCATTATTCTTACTTATGTTTGTTTGATAATAATTTTGTAAAAGGCGTGCTAGGGTTGAGAAACAGAAGAATCATCAGGTAATACATCTGGCAAATGAAGTTTTCACTTCTTTATGCATTTCTCTAATGCGTTTATTAAGCAACTCTTTACAATCTATTGCCGCGCTGAAATGTTAGTAATGTAGTGAAGTAGTGTTCAACATCAGAAAGTCTGATCCAGTTTGTTTATCTTCAATCAGAAAGTTTAACTCCTCTGTAGACTCACATGTCACACCACTGGATTCCCTTCTTAAGACCTGAGCTTTCCCCTTGTGCTCAGTAAAGCTCATTTTGCTTATTGCGAATCATAAGGAGTTGAAAGGTTGATAGATCAGCAAGAACTCAACAGTCACTTAGATAATTAGCTATTACCAATCCTCCAACAATAAGCAATCGAATACGCCTTATTGGGTTGATACAGAGAGGGGCTGCACTTTGGAGGTCTATTTCGCATTATTTAAATAGACATCTCGTAAACGAGGAGGGATTTTCTAGGCTGAACAGTGAATCTTATACTTAAGACAGGATGCAAGAACCTTATCAATTGGGGAAACCGTCGCAAATTAGTTTACTAATCCTTTGCAATCGCTCCCGATTTCTTTATGTGCCACTTCTAAGCAATGGCTTCTTTTCAGTGGCATTTGAAAGTATTTGGTTGGTCTTAATGGGCTTCTTTATTTTCAGAGGAGCTGGTGAACTCTGCTAACGCCCTACCTGGTGAGAAGATCTCTGTTCCCAATCCTATTGATCTTGGACTATCCCCAGTAGAAATCGTCGACCAAAACAGAATTTCTGATTAAGCACTATGCTAATAAATGCACTATTTTTCTATCCAACACCCCGTCAACAATAAGAGAGAACTCTCTGATTTGAGAGTTATCACTTGGCATTTCATTCTTTTAGAAGGAAACAGAAAGTCGCAGTAGTAAAAGGTAGTATCTTGAGCATGGCGCAAGGGTGTGAATGAGTAGGTGAAATAGAGTGGTAGATAGGGAAAGATAGAATCGCGAAGCCTAAAGACATGAATAAGGGGGGGGGGGACAATGTGCAGATCATTTCCACAGTCGCGAAATTGAGTTAGAGGCGTGTTTGAGTGGGGAGATGGGGGAGGTGTTAATGTCGAAGGAAACTCTTGGAACTGCGTGTCTTGGAAGCGAGTTTGGTTGGTAGACTGCCGAGGGCATTGGTAATACTCCCTTGTCTTTGAGTTTTCTCAGGTTGCTGAGGGGAGACATGTGCTGGCCCCGTGGGTGGCCTTAAAGGGACAGGATTTGGATGGTATGCGCTATTCGACTCGACCTGCAATCAAGACACGGAATGGCTTATAGATATTCCTGTTTTGCCCTAATTCTACTACAATTAGATTATACTGTCTCCGAAGGCCATAACCCTGCCAGGCCAAATTCTCTGCTCATGTTCTTTGCTAACACAGGCAAACTTGCAACCAAGATACACTGATTTAGTTGCCTATTAGCTAAAACTATATTAGGCATTATAGCTAAGTCAGATCAGGTGCTGGCTTATTATTGTTAAAAGATTATTCAGCTTGTCCGAATTAACAAAGCTTACGAGGTAAAAGATTTCGGAGGGTTAGCCTAAAGTAAGAATATTGGGTATGAGGAGGACTCAAAGTCTCAAATGTGCTTTAGGAGCAAAATGTTGAGAATCACTACAATCTATGAATGAATCGAAGTGTGATTGATGTTGCAACCTGCTTCTATAGAGGTGGGATAGTCGACTCTGAAGGGGCTAACTAAAGTCCTCATTACCAAAGATTGATTAATTATTAGACAACAAAGTACAATGGAGGCGATTCTTCAAAGACTAAAACACGATGACTAAATCTCTTCAATGAGCGAGAAAATGGAACTATAATTTGTAACTCAATTGCCAACAGAGAAGCCATGATCGAAACCCTATAGCCTAATTGACAAAGAGGATCAGGACGCAGAGAACGTGGTGTAAAGAGGGCAATAAAGGATTGACGTCTGTCCAGTGAAAGAGTGAGTTGTATTTATTGGTGGAGGGAATTAAGAGCAGTTGAAGTAGAATTTAGAAGTGTAACAGTACCTTTCCGATAGGTGGGATATGACAAAAGGAGGGACTTAAGGAATATACAACAATTGGCATATAGAAGATCTTAAATTGAATGCGCGATAGACTTACCTCCACATGGTGCACTCTGGGCAACGCATACTCATACAACCAAAAAGTTGACTTCTCACTTCAAACTACCATGACCCCGCTGTATGTTATAATCGACTACTTTCACGGTACCTCACCTTTTTCTCTACCTTTGTGTCTATCTCCTTTACATCTTTGAATTAATCTTCTGTTCCAACTCTTGACTTCTTGTGACTTTGATGTTCCTCCACCCTGTGAAGCCCGAAGTCAACTAAGGGGCTAATGGTAACTATCACAAAGCTTGTCATTTAATATAAAATTCGGATGAAGCTTACTGTCAAATCACCCAAGCTGCTTGTAGCTATCAAAAGTGACATAGTTTAAGTAGCTGAGCACTGACCTGTTTGCATTAAATAGCATGTGGACAACTTAATGAATTCAGATAATTTGCACTTCACTTCACACCTCCTTCCGGGCTAAGGTGCTTCACAAAGATCGAAAAATGGGAACTTTGTTTGCGCTACCACGAATAGCGATAATGATGGACATGCCACAAGGTCACGCCATGTCATGGACATAGCTCGACGGTAATGTAGAAGAACGCTGGGGTGGGTTTACCACAGAGGTTTCTCGCCTTTCCCATGTGTCACATGTGAAGGCCTATCTATTGATAAATAGAAAATAAAAAGACGAGAAACGAATAAATTCTTGACTAAGATACCATAATAAAAAAAGTGACAAAATCTCAAAAATGCCAACTTCTATTTCACTAATAAAATGACCAATTGTTTTGCCTATCGTTAACCGCCGAGATCTGTTTATTGTTTATTGCGAATAGACATACACACCTTAGCAAATCCTCTGAACATTTTTTGGCAAAAAGCTTTCGGTGAGTTTCATTTTACTACAAATAGCAGCAGTGCGTAAAACACTAACAGACCACAGCAGGACAAAGTGTAGGAAAAGATACTTGGAAGAAAAAAAATACAGATCACAGGAACCCAATGTGTGCACCCAAAAAAAAACAAACTGAGAATTCCAGTATAGGTACTTACCGGATGGTTGGCGGGGTTTTGTGTGTAGTTTGCGTATCTTCCATACTGGGACTCGTTGGAGGCAGTTCGCGGCTTTGGAGAAGACGGAAAGGGAACGTTGCGTCTATCGCCTAGTTCCTACAAGAAATTATATGAATACATAACGACGGTTAAACCACATACGGACTTGCAGTTAAAGTTAAGATCTAATAGATCGTGTTATGGAAAGCTGAAACTGCAGTGTCCGAGTTTCGGAGTACCTAATTTGCAAACTTACCTCCTCAATAATAATCTGATAAGCGATGAATGCAAGAAAATTAAACACATTTCCAAAGATGACGACGACAATAATTTTACGGTTAGACAAGTTAACGATCAGCAAATTGATGCGCATTAGTTAAAGCTAATATGAAAAGACTTTATTTTGGGTAAGGCTATCATGATCAGGGAAATGCAGGATAGACCTAATTAGATATCCTAACATTTCGTTTGACTTAATTAACAAGAATCAGGGTGTGAGAGTGATTGATTACCATGATTCATTATTTGCATTCTTCAGAATAACAGTAAAAAAATCCTCTGCTATATATATTGATTTATTTGTCTCAAAGAGGCAATTAAGGAGTTGATACAGAGTGGTAAAAGATGAGGTTTAACTTCACAAATAATAACTGATAATAGTCCGAATATGCCATCACAGAAAGAATGCATTTCCAGCACTTTTATAAGGCAAAAGAATGGCGACCTGAAACACCTTGGTGAGAAACTCACACTCCACCATCTCTATTTTTAACATGAATCAAAAATGATGATGTCAGTGATGAGTGTCAGTCTCGTGATCTATGGCCTCATGCTCGATGAGAAACCGCACTAAACATATTTACTTTCTGAAAAGCTTGCCTTAAAATTGAGTAATTTCACCGCACACCCCCCCCCCTCCCCACCCCACCACCAACATCTATGATATCGCCAATTTAGTATTGGTTATTTAAGTTAGTACAAATAATAGAATAATAGGCGATCGATATTGATTTGTTTAACGGGTCTATCTGAGTAGTGGTTTCAAATTAACTTGAAATTGACAACTGGGAAGTGGGGATACAAGTGATCAGAACTACTATAGCATCACAAATGAATGAGGAATCAATAATGGATGCCGAAGCAGTAGTTAAGTTGTCACTTTTTAATCTGTTAGGAAAATGTTATGCTTCATTAGTTAATTTAACCCTTAGAGAGTTAAATCCAAAATGTTACCCTTGGAACGGACGCAGGGAAGTAGTTTCTGTGACCCTGGATATAAACAATAGGAAAAATTTTGACAATTTTCATGCGAGTAGAAAGACGCATTACACTATCTTACATATATATATATATATATACGGTTATGGTTGACGCGGATAGGTAGCAATAAAGACACAGTTGAATCAGTTAGCATTACTGTTAACACAGCAACAAAACGCAGTATATAAAGGCGGTTAAATACCTTGACAGTGAATGTTTGCAAACAAGCGCGATCCGGCTAAAAATAACGCACACGCATTTAGGTGGGGTGGGGGGAGGGGGAGTGAGAGTGGTGATCAGGGTTAGGGTATAATACCTTGTTTAATGAAGATATACAAGATCAGAGCATCTTGGGCTGGAGCAGGCTGATTCAAACAAATTAGTGCTCTCTTCTTAACCTCCAAGGTCGTTAAAGTAAATCAATTCGTGGGGCCAATTACAGAGGGACTGTAAACTCTACTTAACTTAGACAGAGGCCAGGTATTCTAAATCCTTTCTGGAGAGAAATTTGATCCCTTGAAGTATTAATCAATACGACAGAGACCCCAAATTATTGGATGTGTATAGATCATATGATCGCTGGTTTGAGAGACGGGTGTGCGAGTCGTGAATGGTATCGGTGGTATTGGAAGAAATGAGCATTTTGGAACTCATCCTATGCAAAGGGAAAGCTCTGCCTAACCTTTTTTCTGCCTGTTGAAATATCAGCATTTTATGTATAAAATTGGGCAAGGTGATGAAAGAATGAGAAAAAACGGGAGGTAAAAAGTTTTTGTGGAATATGGAATGATTGAGCAGAGGCACCTAACGTCCTGTTTATTCGTGCTAGAAGGTGGGCGAAATATATTTTCTTATGTACTCTAAGTCAACTATTGCTCGTTTCCATCAATCGTGGCTGAAAATTACACCCAGCTGGTCTTATTCCCTCCCTCCTCGTAAATACGAAAATGGCGCATTCTGGCTAAGGTGACCTTAGAGACAACTATTTCATTGGTGTTGGAAAATTGTATGAATAATTAACATGAAATAGCCAAACCAAGAGTATCTTAATTTAGCCTGTTGATTGCAACACAGTTTCCACTCGTTCTCTGACTTCTCTCCTGCCCCTCCAGCACCTAATACACCTGGGAGTCATTCGAGTTCTCATCTTCTTCGCCCTGATTATACCTTCTTATTATTTCTGCAGGTAACGAGGGATATTTCTATAAAAAGGCTAACGATTGTGGCTATATGGATGTAAATACCAAAACGACTAATAGAGCAGATTCGAATTCCTTCCCAAAACACAGTATCCAACAAAATCAAAATAATTAGCCTATTAAGCAGAGCTACTCGTAAACGGATAAATCCCGTGATACCAGATTCACAGACACATACTTCCGGAAAACAAGTGAGAGCTTCATCAAATTGTAGTAGTCGAGTTAAGAAACCAACCACAGTGCAACTACGTACAATCTTGCACTCAAATTATTCAAAGCAGCGAGGTGATAACTATGGAATGGGAGATTCTGCTTCAAACCACACGATAAACACCCTTTGAGGTGCAATAACTAAAGTATCCACCCTGACGTCAGTCATTTATCTAAACAGTTATAGTTTTTGTCCGTGGGCTAATAGGCAAGTGAATTTTGAGGTACAGCACAGAACACGTGGAATAACACGGAACGACAGTGGACCAGTGAGAATCTTAAACCCTAGATATACTCAGCCATACGAGACCATAATGATGGAGAGGGACCCTTTAAACCTATCGATGCATTTTGGCCTATCTCTCATACTTCCATAAGGCCATCGTGGCAGTTACTTCTACACTGTGTTATACGTGAAATGGTTCCAAGACTACGGTTCCCACAATCTAATCACAAGTTATATTCTGCCTGAGTCTTCTAGACATTATCTGTTAGCGTATAAAAGTAAATCAGAATTAAATAGAACTCACCGATCCTTCACTTCGACAGGATATATTGTGAGTCAGCGAAGTGTTTGAAGGCTTCTCAACATCTAGAGAATGCAGATTGGTTGCCGAACCTGCCGTAAACAAGAAAAAACTATAAAAATAAGTTCTAGAACTAAGACAATGAGTGTACCACAGTTTTACTCGCCTCGAAGTCGACCCATGTCAATACCTCGACTTGCATGCAAATCAATCTGTTCCTGGAGTGTCCGACTGTCCCTCTCATACTGCTCTTGTTTCTCTTCCAGATTTTTGGCAAGGTTCTTCAATTTCTGATCCTCTCGTTCCAAACGAGCCTCCTCTCTCTGTTTCTGGGCAGTCCAAGCAGCTTGCTCGTCTTCAATCTTCTTCTGAAGGGATCGTAGATACTCCAACTCCCGTTTGGTGTTAATTGAAGTTTGCTAAAAGGTTGAGATATAAACCGTAATAGCGTCTGAAGAAGCACAATGCGAGATAGCTAAACTCAAGGAATAGATTGTCTGAGAGTCCCGTGGGGGAAATAGAACAGTTCAGCTTTGAGTAAGTGTGAAATGGTATATTAGCGCCGTAATTTTCCTTGAGGTATCCAATTAAACCTAATCAAATATTTACACATTCAACGGCAAATCTCAAACATAATTAACACATTTGACGGTCTAATAGGACGAAATATACAATTTCAAAGTGTCATTTCTGCCTTTTACTTAAAAAGCCAACTTTCAGAAAGAATTATACAAGAAAAGTTGTGCGGAGAGAATTTCACAGAAAAATTTCACCCAAAATTATATTGCGCACAAAGACGTCACTAATTGCATTACACGAATATTGATAGTTTACAACTTTCAAACAAACATTACCCACATTGTAAGAAATCTCTGAAACAAATATTCGTCTGGCTTTGGTAGTAGATATGATGGTTGCTCCCAGCTTGTGCTCACTAGGAAGTAGTTTATTAATTAATTAGCACTGAAGCCATTATCTAAGTTTGAATAAAAACTCGAAAAATGCCCCCACAAAAGCTCTGAATATAAGCATTACTAAATCGACTTAGTTTAAAGCGTTTTCCTAGTAAGGTAAGACTTAATGACCCTAAATCGATTACTTCTCAAGAATACCGTTATTAGGGAAAAACAGAGTTTACACGATGATAAATTTAACAACTAACGACACAAAATTCTTCACAGACAATCTTTGGGAGGCATTCAACGAGAAGCTTAAGAAGCCTCAATGGATAATGCTAAGTGGAAACCGAAAAGGATGAATTTAAGTCAGAAGCGAATGAATCGCGCATAATCGAAGTGGATAAAACGAAGCACAAAACAGAAACTATTCATTTAAAGCACTGTAAGAAGTCATGCATTTGGAAAATGGGTAAAGTGTGATATACCGAAATTAGTGATTTTATTACTGAAATAACAACCAGTAGTAAGGTGAGACTAAATTGAAATAACTTACTCCTCCAGTTAATTCCACTTCTGTCTTCAGTCGAAGATTATCCTTCTCCAATTCTAGACGACGCAGATACTGGTTTTCATAGGTTTCCTAAATAGGAGATGTAAGAGACAAACTAAGAGTACTTAAACTGAGAGAATTAAGTAGACTTATGACAAGAATGTTGCTTACCAAAAGAGCTAGAGCTAAATCCTGTATTTCTGCAACTAGGAGATTGGGATTTGTGAGAGAGGTGAGAGAAGAATCGAAGGACACCTCACAATTACGATCCTGGACCTCCGAGGAGAGGTACTCACGTGGGAACTCTGATGAAGAACCCTCCCCACGACGTCGGCTTCCTGTACGAAGCAGATTCGACAGCCGAATTTGGGACTTTGAAACAAAGTGAAATCGATAATCAATAAATCAATGAAGGACAATCAAAAAGCATTAGAATAGGAGCTTATTCGAGAATTTAAGGCATAAGCATTTTATTGTTAACGGTATTAATTAAAAAAGGGCGTTCTAACATCTTATTTAATTAAATGGACTTTTTTAAATGCTATGATTTTGAGTAGATTGACGTCAAGGAATATAGCCTATGTGAATTGGAGCCTAGGAATGTCCAAACACCAAAGAGAAGAGTCATACTCTTACAATGTAGTGACTTTAGAATTTTGTTTGAAGACAGCTATAGAAACATGGAGTAAAACTGCATTTGCATTTACCTGCAAAGTTAAAGGAGACGCAAATCAAATAGAGGAGAGACATACCATGAGGTTCTCATTAAAGTGGCTTCATAACCCGTGTGGCAAGTGTTGTGAACACACCACTCCTACTAAACTTGGTAGGTTTCATCGAAAACTAATTGCGATTATAAAAATGTACTTTAAAGCCTTCCCATAAAAATAGTAGGGTATAGAATAGATGCCTTTAGAGAAGGGTGAACTAATTGCAGGCTCAAATAAAACCGACAAAAATATACCACTAACTACTGACTGTTAATTTGTCAAGGCAACATTGTACCATATTCTGATTTAAAAGACCAAAAGTTATATATGAATCAGGAAACAGGGCGTTTTGTTCTAAGTAACTGAATAAGAGAACCGAAATGAAAGAGGAAAGAAAAGTAAGTATGGAATCCTGTGATCCGGAATACGAACCTTCAACCCCAAGGAAATTCTGAATCAAGCTCTTGGAGAAAAAGACAATACATTCAAACATGAATACAAAGTATTTTTGGAAGTAATGCCTAAAAAGCCGCTATCAGTCATTTCAATTCACAAATCGCTGAGAGTAATTCAAAAGATGCAGGAATACACGAAGCTAATTTGTCAAAATAATGGATATAATGACGTAAGGGAACAAACAAATTGTACCAGACTGACTCAATAGAGATCATTGAAACAAAATGATAAAGAGAAGGATTTAGTCAGCAATTAATAATTCATTTTAATTAGCACGACATTTTTAGGTGTTATGGTCAGAGGGCGGAAAATAGTCTCAATGGGGATAAGACGTTCAATTTTCAAGGTCATAGTAAGGTTATTAGAAGAAAAGAAATAAGTTTAAAATTAGGCCAGACACACCACATTGAAGAGCATTAGAATAGACGAAAAAGGGAATTTTTCAGTTAGACACAAGAAGGCAAAGCCACCAATTATCGGGTAAGCATTAAGGAGGGTTGGGGGGGAGGGGAGGGATTATTAGTAGGCACATGGAGATCGACTCTACTCTTCCCGAAAATATGGCCCACGGCCATCAAATATTGGATCAGAAGGGCGGGTAAAGAGAAGCACTTACTTCAAGGCTATTTCTATGGGTAGACTTTTGTTGATGCTATGGCATAACAGTAACGAGAATAATGAATTCACACAGTGTAAAATTGTAACTCCAAGGCATATCACTGGTACAGTGATAATCATTTCATAATGCAAACGAAACAAGGAATTCAGCATTAATGCTAATGCAGAACTCACCTTTGGCTTGATTCGGAATGTCACATTATCTTTGTCTCCGCGTTCTGCAACCGAAATAAAATCATGTTAAGATAATTATATTGATCCCTGAGAGAGAGAAATCGAAATGAAATACGGATAAAATTAGGAATGCTGAGGTAACTGCTTACGTTAATCGGGTCCTCCGTGTATGAAGACCACAAATAACCCCCCCCCCATTACGCTTCAAGCATTAGCAAACGTTACCTTTCAAATGAATTTTACACTGGCAATTCAGTTTACGATGTTGATGAGGCGATATACAGTGACGTTGTAGCTAAGCGATGTCAAAAAGGAAGAGTGGGGGTTTCTCATCAAAGCGGGTATGCAATGGCCCCACTTCATTCAAGCCAATTGTTGGTAATATTTAGCATGATGGGCTCGGGGAACTAGGTCAGTATCTTCTAATCATCAGTGGCGTAGTGATTAAAGTTTAATACCCATCATGAGAATGGAAGAGAAGAGGAAGAGGAGAATAGAGAGCGAGTCCCTCAGAGACGAGGCTAACCAAGGTGACCGCTGAAAAACGCCTTACTTCGGCACATTTGTAACAGGTACTTTTCTTTTCGTCTTTACATTAAATCGTGTCCTCCACAGTGACAGGGTCAAAAATGTACGCATGAACAAAATGAAGCTAAAAAAATTTCCTTAACTTCGTGAAAGTACAGCTTTTCTGTCTGGAATCAATGCACTTTCGTTTATTCCCCAATAACTACGAAGAGAAATTTATTTCATTTCATAGGTTCTGACCTCTCGAAACAGAGGGAAGCTAGAGCAGCCTTACTCTTGACTTTGGATCGTGGTCAGTGGTGTATCGATCCCTTAAGGACTTGTGAATCGGTGTAATAGTAATCGGATGTCAACCCCTTTAAGGCATTCTCTATTTTTCATTAGAGGGGTGTGCGATAGACTTACCTCCACGTGGTGCACCAAGAGCAATGTATACTCAAACGGCAAAAAAGTCTATTAACTGGGAGTTGATTTCTGACTTCAAACTACCATGACCCCACTGAGTGTCAAATTCGACCCCTTTCACAGTACTCATCTTACCTTTTCTCCACCTTTGTGTCTGTCTGCCTCTTTTACATCTGTGAATCTCTCTTCCGTTCCCCACCCCTCGACTTTCTTCTACTTTGATGAACCTTCCCTCTGTGAAGCCCGAAGCCAGTTAAATGGCAGATGATAGCTACCAGAACGCCTGCCATTTGAAATAAATAAATTTTTCATTAGAGGATTGAATTATACTTAGGTCATTGAGGTCACTCTTTTCTTGAACAGGGGCCGTGATTGCATGTTCGTGCGAAATGGATGTTTAAAGTGCATTAAAATTTCGCCCAATTCCATTCTCCCATTGATGAAAAGAAAAAAATATTACATAGGAGAGGGAGGATAAAATAGGACATAAGTAGTACAGATAGGTGCAAATACAATTTGTGAAAATCAAATTGAAAGCGAATTGAAATTGTCTTATCAGCTTTCAAAAAGCCAATGGCCTTCCCAGGTTTTTTCACCCTTCAGTTCTTGTCGAAGACGAAAAGTCTTAAAGACGAATCACGAAGTAAGAATATCGAGCAATAGGCGCTGAAATCTCCTTTCATACTTACCAGACTATTATGCGCTGTTGCAGAATTTAGAGTACCTTATTGTGGTTTAAAGTACGCAACTCAGGATGAAGAGTTTGGGTACCTTGTTTAAGCCCACCTAGAACTCACCGAAATTAAGAAGTGAATTGACAATGTCTTCTTTAAAAAAATAACACCCTTTAGCCAAGCACGAGTTAATCACGTAGGACTCGTGTTCTGCATCCACGCATACATTATTTTTTTTTCAACGAATTGAGTCGTCTCAAAATCAACCACAAGTAGGTTTTTCAGGTGAGGTCTTTCAGCTATCCATTACTCATCCTTTCTACTTGGAATTGAGAAAATTGAATGCACTAAGGAAGTACATCAAATTTCTACTGCACAGTAAACTTGGAAGGAAGTATTGGAACAATAATTTCTTGTTGAATATGAGGGAAACTTAAAGAGAGAATTAAGTGAAAAAAAACAGATTGTTATAAATAAGCCGTTGATAGAAAACAAGGACTTAGATGCGGAGATGTAGTGAAGATTCTCAAATAATAAATAAGTTTGGCATGTCATTAATTAATCAATTAATCTTTTCTACAACGATTTTCGGTCTTGGAAGTAGCAATTATTTTGAGGTTCCCCTCAAACAATATAACTTGATTTCTCTCATTGCGCTGAAAGGATCATTATCGACAATTCTTAACCTCTATACACTTATTCTTTGTGCCCAAACAACCAGGCACTTTCCTGCTCCTCTATACATAGGCTCAATATCCCAGACACCTCTGTGATTTCCTTCTGCATTCAATATAGCTATCCAACCAACGAATTTCTCCCCACCACGTTGCCGTAGTGATAGAAGGAGCTGCAAGAAAATCCGACGACATGGCTGTAAAGTCCTGTAGCGACGAAAAGAGAAGACATATGTCAAGGTACGTCCAAGAGTGGGCTATTATTCCCCAATCCGTAATTGACATATTTGAAATATTGCATGACTGATAATATCAGGCATCTTCACAGTGATTGGTTCATGGATTCTCAAAATTTTATAACCATTAATAATTTTTATATAATTATGTTCTTCGTTGAAATAAAATGACCTCTTCTATTCTTGGTTGCCTCTATTCCCATCAAAACCTCGTCCTCCTCCTCCTAGCATTTCAAAATCTGCACGAGTCACTAAATTTAAGGCCGTCAGGGCTTTCGCTGCCAAGCGTGATAAGGATCAGCAACCAAGCCAATGGGATAATAATGAATATAATACAATTACTAGAGAAAAAACAATATTACTCCGGCGAAATAATCAATTTCATTTGTTAAGAGAGAGTCACATTGCACGACCTACGGATTATTTCCATGTTTTAAACGAAATGCATTGTAAATACCACCTCCCTTCCCTTCCCTACCCCCTCCCCCCTCCCACCATAAATAAGCCAAAAAAGGCATTGATGATGAAAGCATCAATGCTCACTCCGCTGTCCACATTTAGAAATGACGTTGAGACGGGACGAAAAACCGTTTTGTCAACATTCAATTACGAGCCAATCCATCCTCGTTTGCCCTATACGAACGCCATTTTCACGCTCTTAGAGTTCAGATACTTGCTTTTCTGTTCTTCTTTTTAAAATGTTCACCATCTTCATTAGAAACACAAAAGTCAACATTGCCCACTTGTTACATAAGGGTGACTTCTTTTCAAGTAAAAGGCCAAAAATAGATTACTTTTGGAGTCTCCATTGGCGTCGGGCATAGGCGGTGGCATAGAAGTACTGGAATAAGAAGCTCGTCGATCAGCGGCATCGGATGCACTACGACTCAGGCAGGTGACATCCGAATCTCCACATAGGCTCGCCAATTGCATCACTTAATAACAAAAAAAAGTTGATAGAAAATGCGAAGATAATATCAAATGCATGCAGGTAATGGGTAAAAGTACGAAATTTCCCAACCATAAATTTGATTTAAAGTTCAAGATGAAAAGGTAGGTATTGAAATAGAACACTAAGTGAGGGTCGGGGAGAGGGGGGGGGAAGAGGTGACATTATAAAGCAAGTCATTTTCATGCGTGTATATAGATTGAAATAAATTAATTAATTCGCGCAGAAACTGTTGGTTGCCTTGACATGGGTATTACTGATAGAATAGGCATTTTTTGGTGCACTTGCAGAGCGTCATTGTCCTTAATAGGGCATTAGTATTACAATGACCGATCGCTTGATGCGAATGATCTTAAGGTTAATTTCCGATCAATTCTTACCAAAAAATTGCCTGAAATCCTTCAACTTGGCTGGGGGGGGGCTTTTAATTAATGCCTTTAAGTTTATGTTGTTTGTCGTAAAAAATAGAGGCTTGCCTTAATGAAACAATTTCTTCAAACTTGCGAGAAATAGGGCTAAACCGTAACTTATCTAATGCGTTCGATGACCTCAGAGTCTTGAAGTCAATTGACGCGCGCAGAGGGGTCTTGAATTCAGGTCAGGGGACTTGTCGACATAAGACAAGCACGAATGATATTTTGAAGGGGGTGCGTGATAGACTTACCTCCACGTGGTGCATCCTGGGCAACGTATACTCACATGGCACAAAAAGTCTATAAACCTACAGTTGACTTCTGACTTCAAACTACCATCATCCAACTGTATGTCATATTCGACCACTTCCACAATACTCATCTCACTTTTCTCTATCTTTGTGTCCATCTGTCTCTTTTACATCTGTGGATCACTCTTCTGTCCCCCCTCCCATTCGACCTATTTGTCACTTTGATCTTCCTCCTCCTCCTCTCTGCGGAGCCCGAAGTTAGCTAAAGGGCTAATGATAGCTGTCAAACCGCCTGCCATTTGAAATAAATAAATAAATATTTTGAAGGGGGGGGGGACTTATTTAATTCACAAAATTGTCAACTCATTTACATTCCATGTGCACCAAATTTCAATACAATAAATATTTAGCATTTTTGCCTCATATTGAATTAGGCTGCACTACGCAAAAGAAAAAGGACTACACTGCCGCAGATAAAATCTTCATGGGCCATTTTACTAACGATGACCTTGAAAACTTTATTTTACTTTTTGAAAACATTAGAACAATGGCCTAACAAGCGATGTGGTTGGCGTTCATTTAAATTAAAACAAAGGCGAGACCTCCTCAGAAGGAGGAATAAATCACAGGAATGCACTCTCTATTTTAACAGATTTTCAAATATAAAGAAATGAACGTTGAGAACTGTCATAATAATAGGGTGTTGTAAAATATTCTTAATTTAAAATTCATTCAAATAATAAAATACTGGCGTAAAATTAAGATTAATTGTTGCGGAACTTATTGTTGTAAAAGTCTACGACTAAGCAAAATAACTTATATGAAGACGCAAACATCTACAATTTGTAATGGGGGGGGGGGCGACTGTATAAAAAGGAGAACGTAGAAAAAAGGATGATTCGTATAAAGATCTTATGTTTCAACCAACATCAACTGTAGAGATATTGTCCAAAAATATTATTCCCTATCTAATAGCTATTTCAATTATTTCATACCAACAAAAGTGTTTTCTAACACTACTGGGAATTACATTGCAAATCACATGCTTTCTTGTGGATATCGATTTTTATAGATGGAGGTGAATACGGAACTAAATGTCGCTAGAATGGGGTGTGCGATAGATTTACCTCCACGTGGTACACCCTGGGCAACGTATACTCATACGGCAATAAGTCTTTTAACCGGCAGTTGACTTCTGACTCCAAACCACCATCACTCCAGTGTATGTCATATTCAAACTACCATGACCCGACTGCATGTCATTTTCGAATGCTTCCACAGTACCCGCCTTACCTTTTCCCTGCCATCGTGTCTGTCTCTTTTACATCTTTGGAACATTCTTCTGTCCACCCCCCCCCCCTCTCGACTTTTTCACTTTGATGTTCCTTTCCCTCGGTGAANAATTCAGCTAACTGGACGCATGACTTGGAATGAACGTGTTGCCTCTACCCATGCCGAAGACCATGCCAGTAAACTTAATTGTCCAGGTAGCATGACCTATTGTCTGTCCGATGGAATGGCGCATTTAGAGATGTAACAATCATGATCAACAAATTTGTTATACTTTACCATTAATTAGGAAAAGAAGAAGCTGTGGCGCAGTAGATGCAATTTCTAAGTTCAGTAATAAAGACAAGGCCCGATTACTCTACCCGTTTACCAAAGCTGGCACCTTACCACTCAAGTTAAACAATGTATTGAATTAAACAAATACCATTGAAGTGCACTAAATGTCTATTTAACGTATCAGCAAACACACGCACAGTTCTAAGCCTACTTACCGTTCTTCATGAATCTATCATGCAGAGTTCGTACTTTGGTCTGTTCATCCTCCGCCTGTTGATGGGAATCAGACTGACTTGTCAGGGAGCGTCGGGTGTTTGTCGAGCGACCACTGTTTGATCTAGAAGCTGAGATAGTGAGACCCTCATCGACAAAGAGAGTACGAAAAGCGATGTTGCGCACTTCCCACTGGGAGAAAATATCCGCAGAGAGTTGATTAATCAATTCCAATTTCTTCTCCTGACGCTTTCTTCGTTCCTCGGCAGCCTCCAAACGCTGCGTGTTCTTCTCTATCACTACAAGGAACGAGAGGAAACGTGACTATTCAAGGGGCCTTGCATAAAACAAAGCCTCACTTCATCTAACCACCCCAATTTCTTCAATAATGGCTATATTATCATTATCGCAGTAAAGCCCAGCGTTTTTCCCATATAAGAGGGTTTATGAATTTGACTTATCGTCAAATTTTTGTGTGAATAAAGGTAATTAAGTCCACTTTATCAAGTTCGCACCCTTTCATCACCGTGTCCGAAGTTGTCCCATCAACCTATTAGTAATGATGACGCCTCTTGTCACGCTGAAGTATATGCTAATGGTAAGATTTTATTACTCATAGTAAAACAGCTTCAAGAGGATTTACGTGGAAGTAAAAAAATGATAACTCCAATTGAGAAGTAAAGCTACGACACTAAAACGTGGTAATCTAGAGCATTATGCCCATTTAAAAATAAAGTTATGCTTAGCTACAAATAAATAATTACCTTTGACAAAATTACTGTGAGGCCTCCTTTTTTCCCACTGCTGCTTATGTGGTTTAGTAGCTTGCGGAATATCAGGCAAAATTTGGAATGAACTTCAAGAAGTTTTCGGCGTACCAACGAGAACTCCCGTAAATTGTAAATGAGTGCCTTCTCGAAATGATGCTTAAAAGCGCTCTGACATGGTATTGACAAACAGTTGACATTATTGACTCATTAACTTGGGAAATCACATTTAAAAGCGACAATAAGAGTTCAATGCATGAAAAACACCCAAATTACCAATTATTTATCTTTCCAGGCAAGGGGTGTGCGATAGACTTACCTCCACGTGGTGCACCCTGGGCAACGTATACTCATACGGCAAAAAAGTCTATTAACCGGCATTTGAATTCTGAATTCAAACTACCACGACCACCCTGGTTGTCATAGTCGACCCCTTCACAGTACTCATCTTACCTTTTTCTCTGCCATTGTGTCTGTCTGCCTCTTTAACATCTATGAATCGCTCTTCTGTTCCCCACCCCTCGACTTTCTGCTACTTTGATAAGCCTTCCCTCTGTGAAGCCCGTAGTCAATTAAAGGGCTAATGATAGCTATCAAAACGCCTGCCATTTGAAATAAATAAATGAATAAATAATCTTTAATTCACTAAATTTCCCCCAGTTTGTGTGATATCATGGTAGTTTGAAGTCAGAAGTCAACTGCCGTGCGCCACGTGGAGGTAAGTCTATCGCACACCCCGCTTATTGAAATTATTCTTTCATATGCAATTCACCCTGTTTATCGTGGACAAAAGTAGCCAAATCACACTGCATCGGACTTCCACGAGATTTTCGAACGGTATTAAAGTGCGAACTATTTCATCTTCCATCAATGTGATCACCTCTTTACCTCCAAGAATTCTATTGTCAATCATCATGAAGTGACTACAAGCAGAGGATGGTCAGTGCTAATGCCTGGTGGGTTTTAAAACACCACAACAAACTCTCAAGTATTCTCTTCGCTCGAAGAAGTCCGCCAAATACTTCCACATTATTTTCAAATGATGTTGCAAAATCGAGTTACACTAATAATAGTAAGCATCTCACTTGCCCGTTATTGAGATATTTCAAGTGCATAATTGACGATGTCATTCACGCCCTAAGTACCCCCTCCCCCTCATATGTAAAAAAATACTGACGATGTAGAATAAGGCATAGAAAGGGCGTGAGAGAACAGAATGGAAGGACGGTGTACTACGAAAAAAGTAAATAGCAATCAAACTCCAAAAAGGTTCTTAACTGAAAGACTCTTTATTCTCATACATGGGGTGCGCGATAGACGTACCTCCACGTGGTGCACCAGCTGCAGCGTATACTCATGGCAAAAAGTCAATCAACCAGCAGATGACTTCTGACTTCAAACTACCATGACCCCACTCTATGTTATATTCCACAACTTCCACAGTACTCAACTCACCATTTCTCTGCCTTTGTGTCTGTCTGTCTGTTTATCTCATTTACATCTGTGAATCACTCTACTGTTAGCCTTCTCGAATTTTTCTCACTTTGATGTTCCTTCCCCTCTGTGAAGCCCGAATTCAACTAAAGGGGCTAATGATAATTATCAAAACGCCTGCCATTTGATATAAATAAATAAATTATTCTCACACATTTGAAACTGCTTCAATCCAAAAAAAAACATTAACCAACACTAGGGCTAATTGTGCATGAAAGAATCCAATAATCATTGGGTCGTTTTGTTTTGTGGTTTGTTGAGTTGTACTTCTAACTAGCGCAATGTGAGGGTCGCTTACCGTAGCTCACAAAGAAAGAAAAAAATTATAGTCATTTGACCGTCTCAGATAGGGGGAAGAGAGCGCACAGTAGTTCGTGGTGGATTTTTCACTTGTCATTTCCCCCAAAACATTTGTCAACAGGTTCATCAGCCGCATAGAGAATAGACATGCAGGTTCCATTAAGCGACGTGTTATAACAGCGCTTCAATCTCACTCAGTATATTCACTTAAATTTCATTCACCTACCCCAATCCGAAATTCAAGCCTAGGTGCACACACGCGCACACACACATTTTGTAGTATTAGTTTAGCTTAAATGCTCCAATGATTAGCTAAAAGTTAACATAAAAAAGTAATTGCGGAAGTGGAGAACGAAGTTCAGTAGATAAAATTTCGGCCCATATCACTTAATCCTAAGTTAACAATTGTAATCTGCTGAACTGGATGTAGGAGACCTTAGCATCCTCAAACCTTTAGGGAAAAGAGAAATGCGAAGCGGCGAGATTAATCCCTCTTAATTAAACGCCTCCAGCATTTCAACAAGCGCACTTGTTGCAATGCAGGAGAGGAGTCCTGGAATTTGGATTTCGGAAAGTGAAGTGCACACAGTAAATGAACTCTACAATCAGAGTTCTAAATTCGCGAGAAGGTCGGCTCTTGGATGCTTCGTTGCTTCACCCTGAATCTTTTCGACACCTCCACCCCCACCCCCGCCCTCCTTCATCTCTATTTGGACTTACTTTTATTCTGTTTCCGTTGCCCGCCATAATTTAATATTAATATCAACAAAATAGAAGGGGAAGTAAAGAGAGCCTTTTTAGGCAACATTAGTATTTGATTGCTTTTTTTGCTCTTAATGACTTTATTAGATTCCCCACTGTTCCATTAATTTGCACTTAATAAGCATACTTGCCATGTTCGGTAACAACCACACAAACTGTTCAAGTTTAGTCGTCCATCTTCAAATTGCAAAATTTGTGGTTTTATAAACCACAAATTTAGTACTAGGTAAGAAGTGAAATCGATGTAGAAAACAAAGTGGAAAAACATGAGAGGAACTTACGCATGCTTTCCATTTCGGACTCCTCTGGCTTGCCAAAGTTGTCGAAACCCTCGGAGAAAATTTTTTGCCATCGAGCAACCTCGTCGTGTGTGGAACAGATGAATTTTGTTAGAGTGGGGTCTTTTGTCCGATCGGAGTCCATAAGGATGATAAAAGTCAATGGAGAGCCAGCCTGATCGCGGAAGTAGCCAAAGTGCTTTGTCCATATTAGGATGGGTGGCTAAAGAGAGAGAGAGGCACAAAAACCAAAAAAATAAATAAGTGGTGATAATTCTTTTTTTTAAAAAAATTGTAATCAATAAGCACATCATTTATTTATTTATTTATGATAGGTATCATTAGCCCTTTAGTTGACGTCTGGCTTCACAGAAAGCAAGAGGAACACTAAAGTGGCAAAAAGTCGAGAGGGGGGACAGAATAATGATTCACAGGCGTAAAAGAGACAGACAGACACAAAGGTAGAAAAAAGGTGAGTACTGTGGAATTAGTCGAATATGAAATGCGGTGGAGTCTTGGTAGTTTGAAGTCAGAAGTCAACTGCCCAGGGTGCACCACGTGGAGGTAAGTCTATCGCACACCCCATAAAAACATTATTATTAGTTATATCATCATCGTTGCTAAAAGACTGCACACTTGCATACAAAGATACGCATCTTCTCTTCCAATAAAGATTCAAATACACTTATTTTAATAATCTTTATAGAAAGGCTGAAAGCCCATTAAACTTCCAGACACTTATAAGCACACCTGTTCTGAAACAACAACAAAAATAATCGAGAAAAGCATTCAAATTTAACAAGAGAGAATTAATCAAAATTGTGCGAAATTTAATGCAAAATTTAAATAATAAAATATAATTAGCGCTTTTTTGAAAACCCGTCACTAACAAAACCAATAATTGAATGGCGAAGGAGACTATTGTGGAGTATGCAATCCCAACAGGATTAAACTAGGCAATCTCATGCGCAGTGCCGCGGCAGTGCGTACAGAGGACTCCTTAGGTAAGCAGCCATTAATGCACATTCAAGTTACGTAACTGTATCCGATTACTAAGCATGTTTGCTGGGAGTACGTCTGGGGTGCGCAATGGACTTACCTCCACGTGGTGCATCCTGGGCGACGTATACTTATAGGGCAAAAAAGTCGATAAACTGGCAGCTGACTTCTCACTTCAAGCTACTATGACCCGACGGCTTGTCATATTCGACCTCTTCCACAGTACTCATCTTATCTTTTCTATGTCTTTGTGTCTGTCTGTCTCTTGTACATCTGTGAATCATTGTTTTGTCCCCCCCCCTCCTCTCGAATTTTTGTCACTTTGATGTTTCTCCTTCTCTCTTTGTGAAGCCCGAAGTCAGCTAAAAGGCTAGTGATAACTATCAAAACGCCTGTCATTTGAATTAAGTAAATTTCAATACGTCTTCTTCCCCTATGTCCTTGTGGTAACTTAGCTAATTTCGGGAGCCATTCCATACAAGGGGGGTAAGTGGGGATAAGTCCGTGCTTTTTCGTGCAGTCATCCGCTACACTGCACACTCGCGTTTTCCTGAAAACTTGAAAAGCACAACAGTACCTTCCTGCAAAACGACTTAAAATACCGTTACGATTCGCCAAAAAGAACATCTTGTGAACAAGAATATGTATGCATATATTTCACATAGATTCAGAAATCAAGCGCACATTTTGTAACGGCGGTAAGCAAGGAAATGAAAGTGTGAGAAAGATAATGGGCGGTTTAATGACCAATAACAATCAACATTTCCTCTCATTTGAGCCAATAAGAATATCGCATCTTTCAGCTGATAAAACGAACTAGTATCAATGGACCGAAAGGATTGGTGAAAAAAATAATATGCTCCCTTGCATTGCGTTTGTCCATTTACTCGACGGCTTCTTTGGCACCAAGCCCATTATCTCTACTTTGACCAAGAAGTCATTATTCCCACGTCCCTTTGTTCTTAGTAGGTCTAATCATTAATCATTAGCAATGCCCGACTAATCCTAGGTAATGCATCCTCTGTTCCACTTAAAACTAATGGTTTGGCGAGCTCAACAGATCATCGCAGGAAGATGCATAAACAAGTATCAGCTTACCATGCTGGATTCTCTAAAGAGGGAGAATTTTCCCGTTTCTGGGTCCTGTCGAAGGAGAAAGAAGCAATGCTGCAGGGCAACTCCATACAGTTCTACAATGAAGAATGGCTTAGCGGTTAAACAGTGCTCTTACAATACCAAAGGCCTATAGCAGCAAATTTTCAGAGCTTTCGTGGTAAAAGGGAATCTAACTAATAGAACGAAGCTCAAGGAAGTAGGAAAACTGCGAAGGCATCAAGGTGTTTCGACGCCCCAACCCCTTTCACGATTTAAAATGGATCTAATTAGAAAAAAACAATTTTCTAGACAGGCATAACGCGTCAAGTGTTTTGCTTCATTGTAATCTATATTTTTGGTGAACCTAGACCAGTTTAAAAGTAGTCCGATATAGACCTTAGGCACCAAAGAATTTAACGCAAATCATTACCCTAATTCCCACCTCCATTATGTTGAGAAGCATTGCATTCAAATCTACGTGAGAGGAGATGCGCTTGGTGAGAGGAACGCCGATGCACCGAGTTCCACAAACTCTTCTTCCACCACAAATTTAATTTGAATAGTTGGTTATGCCATACACTGGATCTGTGCCAATTAGTACTAAGCCTTCGTTTTCGGACTTTACAGACGTATACACTGAACATGCAAACAGCACTAACGACTACGCAAATAATAGGATCATAATTGAATATTTTGGTAGTCTAAAAAGAGTTCATCATTTATATAGTGTTTTACTTGATTTACTGTTTCTATACCCATATCAGGTGGGGAAAAAATCCCATAATTCGGGGCTAGATATAGGCCTTTCCACTCTCACAATAGCAAGACCATCATTTTTAAGGGAGTTTCTGAGTTCCCTCCTTGTTTCTGAGTGAGCTGGCAGAACCAAAGTGGTTGAGGGTGATAGCATCAAAGTATAACACTAGAATGGACCATTCGTACTATGATCAATGCTTTATACTGTTTGGGGAAGCATTTGCATCACAATATTATGGGGGCCCCATTACAATACTCTCATCTGCAAAATAGGAAATAAATTTAGCAATGTGCAGGCATTAATTTAAAATTACGTCAAAAGAAAAACGTTATTGGAGTAGTAAAGCTTTAAAATCTGAAGGTAAACAACCACACTAGGATAAACGCCCCACCCTGTCAGGTGACAGGCTATTCTACTCTTGATACTTAAATTAAGAAGGAAACATCTAACATACCAATATTGCAAATTTTGCCGCCCTCTTTACGGCACTGGATGGCCAGTTTATCGTAATTGATGAGTTTGGCATCTGGTGCTTTCATCCACTGCAGGAGAGTTCGATGCTTAGGATCACCGATAGATTGCGGGTCACCCCAATCCTCCTTGAGATTGTCAGCAAAATAACGCAACTTGTCTCTGTGGACTAGATCGGTCAACTTCTGTTGAGCCCCTAGAAGCAGACTTTGTGCGGCTCTGCGTGAGATATTGAGATCATTTAATTCTGTGGAGTCGTCTTGAACTGAAACAATATAGCAAAAACGTTAGCTTAACCAAATTCAAACGGTTTGTAGGAGTATAGAAGAAGGAATTATCCCCCCTCTCCCCCCCCCCCCCCCGCCTTTATATTATTATCGTAATCCCACTTTCCACCTGCTCTATCATTGGCCCAATAAGTAAAGAAATATTTCCTTATTGACACGAACCTTGTCTATGCTGAATGAATGAACGCGCCTAGAGTGGCAGGCTTCTCCATCCCCCCCCCCCCCCACGTAGCTTTGCTGAGCCTTCACATTAATTCCTGATTATTACAATGTAATTAAGTGGTACGCCGAGTACATTAGCATTGTTCCATTATTATTTTTGCACTTTTTTGGGTACGGTAGCAATCTCTTTGTACCTTTCTGATGATAGGATGCTTAAAAATTAAGTAATAGATGCATACAGGGGAAAAAGGATAAGTACTTTTTCAACGATTCCTTGTGCCTCTCCTAACGGCGACGTCAATCACAGAAAAAATAGAAAAGTCCAAAACGACGTAATAAAAGAACGGTAAGTGATGATGCCCAAGAAATAACGATTATTCACGAAGAATAAAACAATAATTCGACAGAATACCAATTGACCTAAAATAGACAGTAAACTTAAATTACCGGCATTCCACTAACTTGGATATTAGAATAAGGTTAGAGTTTTGAACAAATTCGCTATTTTAACCTAATTTTAAATTGCCATGAGATCAAGGAGAAGCGAACGGACCCAGCCTCTCAATGTGGTAAGCGCATTTCCGCCGCTTGCTTCGAAGTCAAAGCTCCAGCCACAACCTCTCAGAACCTCATGAGAGGACGTGTGTTTAAGGACAAAGAGCCCCTAACCTAATATGACGTCATGGAGAAATTTCGCATTCATGGATAATATTGCTCAACTAACTAATTTTCATAGCGCTGTCAAACTCGCAGATTCCATACGCTTTTCGCTTCCAATTGTGTTCCAAAAGTGGCAAAAAACTGTAAGATATAAATTGTGAATGGGACTTTGCATCTTAATTCTTTTTTAAACTTAATTTTGAATAAAATAATGAGTTGACGCTCTTCGCAGGAAACAAATTGGAGAAAAGGGCTTCCGACGAAAAAGATAAAAGTCATCGAAAAAGCTTAAGCTCCAATTTTGTCTGTTCCATAAATTAGAGAGCAAAAATCAATAACGTTGGCATGGATGTCGCCTAAATCAATCCTGTTCCCACTTTGGAATGAAAAAAAAGAACTGCGGGAAAGCACTTATTTCAGGTATTCACGAAGCTAAAACGATAAAGAAATATCATTCGACATTTGTGAAGACGCTACAATAACGAGATTCGGAATAGAAGTGTCTAATAGTAAAATAAACAGAAATGAACGTAATGAAACTTCATTAAGAAAATGTGCAAATAACAGAGTCCATTGGAGGCAAATTTTCAAATACACATTTTCTGTAGATGTGAAAAGCAGCATAGGGTCGCAAAATGGGGATATCAATTTTTGGAAGATTTAAGCATTCATTTTTGAGCCACTGACCCACAAATCAACGTGCATTATAGTAATAAGTAGAGACTGCATTATTGAGACAAATAGGAGAAGTGGACATGTGGCTTTTGCATAATAATAAAATGAAGGAAAGGGCTAATGAAACATCGCGTCACTTCGCATACCCGATGCATCCGACATTGCACCAGGGTTGATCCAACCCTCCCCCCCCACTTTCAAGCCTTCAGGGTAAGATTGTGGTAGTGAGTATCACTAATTGGATTACCAATCCTCACTATTCATGTGAGGCCAACAAATAAGCAGATAGAGTCTGAGCACAAGCATTGCCCATTCTTCGATTTAACCAAAAGGGAATTATTTATAAGGGGACCGGAACGTGCAACTCTACCAATGGTGGACATCAAGGTAGCCACCACCCCACCCACCCCCCCNCCCCCCCCCCCCCCCCCCCCCCCCCCCCCACCAAACCGTACTTTAGCATTTGTACATTACTGTTTCGATTCACAGAGACTAAGGTAATTGTGACTTTGTTTATTTAGGTTTCACCAAATGTTCCGCTAAAATTCAAGAATATGTGTGATTAGATGTCGTGCATATATGCTGCAACACCTAACCACATGCATACAAATAGCATAAACGCTGTTAGAAGCGGGGGACAAAAGCGCGCCTAAATTGACTGTGCATTCACACTGTGACCGATTCGGTTGTGCAGAGGTACAGACACCTTAGCACTTTGCTTGGGACCATATTCTGGGATTGCAACAGCGTTCTGATAAACACTAGAAAAGCCATGAGCGAAAGCTGCATTCGGAAGAAGATTTCAAAGGGCTTTCAAAAAGTTATTAAATACTAAAGCGTAAGACATTAGATGGAGGGATACAAACGCCGTTGCCGATCTAGTTGCGTAAAAAGAATGAATAATCTTGCCTGTCCAATAGGAGCCTTTCTGTTTACCGTCATATCTGATACGCCAAAAAGTCCGCTGGTCAAAAAACATCAGCTTAGCAGTGATAAAAATTTAACAATAAACCGAGGTTGTATTATCAATCATAGAAATAAATCATCTGGTTGCTTTGACTTCAAGAACTTCTCCACCTCCTCTCTCCTTTTTACCCTATTGAACCCACTTTCTCCCTTTCTCTTAATTCACATGCCTACTCATGGCAGCAGATTTTTTTTGCATTACTCCGCAAGCATTGCTATGCCTTGCTTGTATCAACAGCGTTTGATGAGAAACATCGATAGGGCTCTGTTTTAAATAATCACATTCCACCAACTAAACCACTTTTTTTTGTCATACCAAATATGCGCTGAGATAATTAAACACACTAACCACATGTAGCGTCAAAAGGACAGTGGGATGAAAACTGGGTCAGAGAATGTGAAAGCCATTCATTCAATTGGTCAAAAATTTTTTCCCAGCTAAATTCCCATTCTCAGGAACTTCAAAGGGCTCTGCATTCGCGAATGCATGCACATTAATAATAATATAATAATTAAAAATTGCATAGAACTGTAAGAAGTCAAAGGACCCTTTAACAAAGCTCAAAAGCCAGATAGAAATAATTCCGTTTATCACTCTGATACAATATTTATCTTATTATCTTCCAATAATTTCCTGACGTTACCATGCTAAATCTTAATGATTAGTTATTATACAAGTATATTAACGTTTCTGCCACCGAGTTATTCATTTTCATTCGCTGTGGAACATTCTTCGCTAGTATTATGACTACTCTATGATTGAATAAAGCAAGAGAAAAGACATAGAAGACTACAGTTGAAATTTGGGGGTGTACAGCAAACTTACCTCCATGTGGTGCAACCTGGGCAACGTATACTCAAACGATAAAAAAGTCTACGATCCGGCAGTTGACTTCAAACTACCATGACCCGACTCCATGTCATATTCGACCACCTCACCTTTTTTCTGCCTTTGTGTCTGTCTATCTGTCTCTTTTACATTTGCGAATTACTCTTCTGTGCCTCTCCTCCGTGAAGCCCGAAGCCAGCAAAAGGGCTAATGTTAACTATCAAAACGCCTACCATTTGATAAAATAAATAAATACTTGACATTTACGTTTGCGAGAAGAGGTGTAAAACTATTAGGAATATAAAATGAGCTTACCAATGGTGTCTGATATGATGCCAGCGAGGAGAGTTTCAATTTTGGTCCAACGTTGGATGATGATCAAGTAGCAATCAGTTATAGTACGACGTCTGGTTCGTGGATCTCTTTCACAAGCCTACACAAACAATAACAAAAGCATCAAAGTTAGCACAGTGGAAATACACAACCCCAAAAGCCTATTTTGTATTTGAGAAGGAAATGTGAGGGGAGACGTGATCTCCCTACCCTACAACCCCTCCGCCCCGTTCGTAAATACGACTGCATGTGAAATTTACACGCCAACACAAAAAGGATTTTACTTTTGAATTTCAGTAAGCGAAAAAGGGCCCCAACCAAATATAGCACAAAATTGGGAATATATGTAATTTAAAAGTTAATTGACCGCTATGCAAGGGGCCTACACATTAAAAATAGCCAAAAAGCCAATAGATACAGGGCTGAAGATTATGCCAAATTTATAGGCAATCACGCTAATTGGAGATTATGGGAGCATGAGTCCACA
Source organism: Rodentolepis nana (assembly GCA_900617975.1). Lineage (NCBI taxonomy): Eukaryota > Metazoa > Platyhelminthes > Cestoda > Cyclophyllidea > Hymenolepididae > Rodentolepis > Rodentolepis nana. The sequence goes on from UZAE01012114.1 coordinate 48,600, forward strand.
CAAATTGCATCTAAGCTCAAAATTAACCTAAAAGGAAATAAACGATGAAAAAATAAAGCTTATCTGCAAAGTTAACATCATTTCCCCTTCAAAAGCTGGAGGAGATTGTGAAAGGGTTGTTCGAAATCAAATTAATCATGGAAGAAATTGCAGCAAGATTGATCAAGTGGGGCATCGGATTAAGGCCATTATGCTCTCTTCTCATATATCTCTCTCAACACTCTGAAGAGTATACAGCAGGAACTGGAGATTTGAACTCAAAACTACGAGATTATTGTGGCTATAAGAGGGAGTCAACATAACAGACCAAATCATCTGATCTGATTGGATTCGCTCATCTGACTTTATCTATACTTTGCAGTAGAAAAGGTGTTGGTGTAACCAGACACTGGACTTCGGGCTCTGTCATTACAGGTGAGTGATTGTCTCAGCAACTACCATGGAGCTTACACTCAAAGAAGACTTTTACTACTGCTAACCAGCCATACCAACACCTCACAGAAGAGGCGGTACTCCAAATAAGCTGCCTGGCAGTAGGCGAAGAAGAGGACTCTTCTCGAATTATATTAACCCAATTTGGCTTTCTGAGGCGTGTCCTTCTCCGAAAGTGATGCGATTTGATGTGTTGCCTCCTCCCTCCCCCCCCCACATTACTTTCCATGGTGTCCGAGGTGGAATTGCAGACTACTGGAGCTATTAAGTCCTAAATAACAAACTAGGGTGATCAACAAAGCAACATGTATGGTATCAACAGAATTTGGTTACCTGCCACACACCAATGAAAAGTCAAAAATGTTTGTCAGTCAATTGTGGCAGCTATAGCAATCCCGGTGTTTGGTCTTAGAACTCCCCCCTTCCCGTCCCCACACACCCTCTCCTCGTCATTTGTGCCCAGATCTTAACCTGATGGACTATAATTTGTGTAGTGGACGTCGTGGAGAGAGACACTAATTTCGAGCCAGTGCTTGACAATCTAGTTACTTAACAGAGTGAGGATAGTCTTTCGACCTTTCCCTAGATAGGTGCACAATTAGTTTGCTCTGGTTACCGCTACCACGGCTGGAGCCCGACTGAAGCTTTGATAAACGTTAATAGCGATTGTTCTGAGTTAAATTCTTTCAAATTTGTGTCACTTCCTTTTCTATTAAATTTTTTGTAAATCAACTTAATTTTGCTTACTACTAGGCCTTCAGATGTACTCTCAATACATTTTCCCCATTTGCATCTTTTCTTTTCAGTAAATTATATAACCAGACGACAAATCGCTTATCATAATGTCTTAATAATCACAGGGCGAGGCGAAGTACCCTTCTCCTGAAATATTCGTGCATTTGATCAGATGAGTGAAATAAAATGGTTTTTTGGCCTTGTGGCAAGAGACTGGTTGACTTGACTTAAATGTGAACTTTGTGCGCTCAGTGGTCAAAACACGACCTCCACACACAAAGCAATAAAATGATCTAGGGCATGTTTCCTCCCCCTCGTCAGCAAAAAAAACATCGCATAAATTTGTGCCAGTAATAGCAGGATCATTTGATTCATTTGAGAGATCACTGTTCATACAAAAATACACCACACCACACCAACAGCAACAGCAACAATCTCCAATGCCAAATAGCTTGGAGATTCACAGAGCAGATAGGAAAGTGGACAAGCCAACACCTTGTGGGACATTTTGAAAGAAGGCTCTACTCAACTCCAAAGGAAGCGGCTGGGGTGAGAATGGGTAAGAGAAAATCTCAAAGCTTCCCACCCTCTCGTCTAATACACACACACACACACACACACCCACACACACACACACAAACACACACGCACACACACAAATTCAATGCAGCCAATTTTATTATAGCACAGGTGTGGACGCCTGCGAGTAATAAACTAGGCAGTGTTTGGCTACGGAGACCATCTCAACTCTTACTCAGTCTACAGTATACAATCCAGAATGTGCAAACTTGGAAACTTGCAGGAGTAAGCGACTGTCACGAAAAAACAAATAATTGATAGCATGAAAAAGGCCAACATTAAGCCTTTTTCGCTTTTAAACTGATTGTGAAAGTGTGCCAATGGTAGAAACTGTTCGTGCGAAGTTTACGGTGCGACATTTTAATTTGGAACATAAGTGAAACCTAACTATAGCTAAGAACCCGACGTGTTAATTTTATGTCAAACAAAAAAACAGATTTCACAATATCAGAATAAAGAATAATGAAAATTGAGAACATACCGCTAGCTTCTCTGCCCAGGTTCGGTTGGCTTTGAGTTTGGAAACAGAGTCTGTAAGGGAATTCTGAATGAACATCAGAACCCCGTAGGCCTCTATTAGTCGGTATGTGGTACTCTCCGTTAGCTAAAACAACAAAAGGGAAAATATATATAGTACCATTTATTCGACACTCTAAGACCCCCACAAGCCTATTTGGATCAAAGAATTATAAAAGCTCAATTAAGTGAAAACCATTGCCAGTTAACAGTCATTTACAAATAATAAAAGAATTTCGTTTTTCCTATAAACTACCAACATTCAACTATACCGTATTGGCCACAACCTGCAACAGCGATTAAAAGTGCCATACAGAGTATGGCTCATCGACTTTCCATTTCCAATCCAACCCCACCCTCCTCCCCGCCTCTCCACTCAACCCCACTTTTAAAGATAGATTAACTTGATTGAATAATTTAGAAACAAATGGCATTTGAGAATGAAAAATTAAGTTAGGCTTATGTGAGCATGGCATTAAATTGAAGTCTTTTAATGCTCAATATGAAAATGATATTCCACTAGAGAAATGGGATACTTGAACGCCAGCAGCAAAAATATTAACCTGCTCTCTTAAAGTAAAAACTCGAGTTTCGAAATAAGGATGTTCTATAGATTATTGATTCTACAGTCAGATAACATATGATTTTCTATAAAACAATAATTAATTTAAAGTTCGTTTTTTAATCGAAATAATTAAAACATCTTTTCTTGAAAAAATACACATAATACATTAACAAATGGTAAAAAATTTGGGGAAAGCGTTAGCAACACCCTTAGGGGGTAGTGAGATATCGCATCGGTGAATTTATGGCAAATTTTTATTTTAAAATTTTGCTAACGGGAAATTACTCGTGGTAACTATCACTGGTTATGCACTGGTGAGTATTAGGCGCTAACTGCAAATCATTATGCCAAACTTTTACTACACTCTCAACCACCACAAAATCAACTTGAACAAAACGCCCACGCTGTCACTTTCATGTTTATAAACCAATGAGAACACTGAAGATTCGCTACTTCGCAGAGGGCTTTGTTCAAGTCCAGATGTGCGCAGAAAGTACATCGCTCTTAATTGAACCCATTTGTTATTCCGCACCATCAGGTACAGTGAAAAGTCTCTGAGGGTCGCTTGATGAAACGGTCCAATTCCCACGCATTTCACTAAGTATGTAATTAGAGCGTCTGGTATCGGTAAATTGGGTGACAATGACAAATGTTTCCGGGGGCATTAAAATCGGACTACTTCACCTTCAACATACGCAGAAAGTGGACTTAAGCCTCGAACAGAAGTCAAAATTACCTGACTAGTTTAATCAGTAACCAATACGACCTGCTTCCCCCCACAACCAACGACTTGTATCAACAACAAACCTTTGTGCAATTTTGATCTTATGAAGATAAGAACAAAATTATCCTCCACTCTTATATGCCCTCCTTTGCCTTACTATTAGATAGAATGCATCATTACAAGAATTAGAATAATTAAGCTAGAAAAAAGCAACTGGAGTTTTCATCCAATAGACCTTCAAGCTAAACCTCCATGTAAATCTAATAACTCCAAATATACCAAACGGCGATTGTCTTAATCAGAAAGATGTATAGGAATGTTCAAACTTGACAACCGAAATCATCACATCGTGTTCTCCCTTACCGTAAAAAGATGCAACTGTCAAGACCATAATAAAATCCCATTCAGCCAGTATCTGGGACACAAATACGAGTGATCATTTTCCTTCGATCAAATTGACAAATGAAACTGTCATTGACTTATCACTGAAGGAGTTATTTAAATACACTAAGACTATACTGATATTTTGAATAATAACTATCTATAAGGCCATTTGGGAAAGTGTTTAACAACACTTACTTTGGATAGAGGGGGGGGGGGTGCGATAGACTTACCCTCCACGCGATGTAACGCATACGCATCCGGCAAAAGTTTATGAACCGCCATTTGACTTCTCACTTCAAACCACCATGACCGCATCCTATGTCATATTCCCCCACTTCCGCAGTATTCACCTCACCTTTCCCCTGCCTTTGTGTCTGTCTGTCTATCTCTCACTTTTAAATTTGTGAAACACTCTTCTGTTCCCCCTCGCAAATTTTTGTTACCTTGATGGTCCTCACCTCTGTGAAGACCGAAGTCAACTCAAGGGCTAATTACACCTATCATAAAGCCTGCCATTTAATATAAATAAATAAAAACTTTGGGTAGAAGCCGAAATGGTGAGAAATTTGAATTTCAACACCAATTCCACAAACCAAACTTCTTTATCAATGCGCTTGACAGTCACCATGGCGTCGCCGACATCTCAGACGAGCACGTTAAAAAATCTGGGCTAAGAAGTATAACAATTTTTTGTTGAACAATACTGTTGAACAAATGGAATGGACACCGTGAGGAGAGTAATCAATTTTAATTTCCATTACTAATCAATCAGTAATCAATACAACCAGAAACACAAAATTGCTACCCATATTAATAGCATTTTAAACTGCAGTTTCAGAAATAGCACAATCAGATACCACACACACACGTGAGCGTAAAAAAACGCTCATATGATACCACTGAACACTAACTACGCCATAGAAAATATATCTAAGAGGAAACCCATATATACTATAAAGACTGGATCTAGAATATATATATATATATATATATATATATATATGATAAAATAAAACCCGACCTTTTAATTCATTTCGTAATGCTATTGTCGACTTGTCTAGGCCCAATGTCCTTAAAATGAGAGGTTAATTGTGGATAGTAAAGGTAATTGGGAGTGGGTGAAAAGGACACTTAGTAGCTTGTTCACAGCAAAAAATGAGGCCATATTGGGAAAATGGAAATAGACGGCACCGAATTATAGTAGAAAATACATTAGACTGGATTGAAAATGATGCCCTCCCCGATTCCTTTGTTCAGTCAGCATCATGTTAAGGCGAATTTTACAGCAACACTGTTTCACTGGGGTGGATAGACATACGATGCTCAGAAAAGTTGACTTTATAAGTTAGGAAGTATCTATAGGATACTTGAGGCAAATTAAGAACAGGTCCCCCACTTGGAGGACATTTTAAAGCACTCTTCTTGGGTAAAGAAGCAGCGTTCTAGACCGTCTTGAAATGAGTTAATAATTTCCCAATTCACAGAGTTCATTCTTGCAGATGTGATTTGTGGGCATTAATAAGCTTTTATCAGCTGAAGACAGCTCGTGTCTACATTATGTTAGGTGGTCGAAGAAGACACAAATAGATTATACTGAATGATTGCAAAAAAAATTATTCCACAAAATGATAATTGGAGATCTAAATCATCAGGAGGGAACTAATTTCTCAGACCTCTGTGGGGTTCAGACTTCAATTGATTGGGTTAAAATCAAACTTACGTCAAACTCAGAGACAGAAGCTCTAAAATGAAGTTAAGGGCAGTGGTCTGGGAAGTTACAGGAAAATATGAAACTTCCAACTGAATTCGCGTGCGTTCGTGGAGAGGGAGAGAGAGAGAGAGAGGATAAACTGCTCATCAGATACAATGATTAACAAGGCTATTCATTGCCCATATTACGATTATTAGGGATTAAAACGGTTGAAAATTAGCATATCAGAATGGTATTCCAAATATTTATGATAACTTTTTAATGCATTTCTTCTCAATTCAACTCCATGGGCTGAAAGTGCTGTGCTTGCTTGCAGTGGATACTAACATCTAAATTTTCAAAAATACATCAAACACCATGCAATCCTGATTGACAAATAAGGTCAAACGGGGGCATAATATTAACTTTAAATTAGGTATTGTAAAACAGTTGTTAGTTTGTGGGGTTTTTATCAAGTCATTTTGCAACAAAGACAACTCCAATAAGAAATTAAATTTCATTTAGCAAGTGTACTGATAATGTTTGCGCACATTAAAACAAAAAATTTCAAGCGAAATTTGATTTAAATGGGCGCAATTAATTTACCGCAACCGCTTTGGTGTCCAGAAAAAAGGGGCATTCAAGCGAGGGACCTTTTAAATCTTAATTATTCAAAATGCCTCAGGTCAGTTTTAAACCTAAACAAGCGAAAAAATTCAATAAGAGAGAGAGACAGATAGTAGAAGTAGAAATAAGCAAGTGCCCGAATTCGTCAGTTTTATAACCCCCCTCCCCCCCACCTCCTCCCAAAAATACCTGCTTTATAATCATAAGGACTTCGAAGAGCATCGAATACATATACGTTTCGAAAAATCATTCTCCTTTAACATTTTAAAGGACGAATTAGTTTTTAAAAATGTCCTCAACTGCACTCACGCATGTCTCGTAACAGGCATGCCTATGTGATGAGTTTTGTTGGTATTAGGCGAAGGCTCTAGACGTATCAAACATGCTTTAAATGACAATAGCGCCTTCTGTTACGTGTCTAGTACCAATGGAACTTATTATGAAAGAGGGCCGTGGGGTCCTAAGGGTGCTAAAGGGTTAAACGATCAACAAAAGTGAAGATGAGCGTGACCTGCAAAGCCGTCTGAGATGGGAGCTCTATCCTGATATCAAGCTTTACCTTCATCAAAACCGTCTTGAAAAATAAGTTCTCAAGCACTCTTTGTTTGCACCGAGTCCGAATTCTTCCATTTACAATTTCCTACCATTCGAATAATGCAATACTAAAGGGCTTATGTCTACATTTCATTCTAGTACCAATGTCAATCTTGTAGACGAAAGATAACGCCCTAACAGACAACAAATACAAAAAATTCGCATTCCCACCAGGAGCAGTGCTCACATAGGTTAATATGAACGGAATGAAGGTGTCCTAGAGAAGTCCTTAAGAGAAAATCATCATCAGCATCATCATCACCACTGGAGATGTATCGATAGGAGTTGATGTCACGACTTCCGACGTAGGCTACTGCACAAGTCAGTGCACAATAATAAGGAAGAACTAAGTTTTCTTCTTTTGTCATCTTCTACCAACACCCCAAAATTCGACAACTACAATAGCATGCACTGTAATTTTGTCTCCCCAAAAAAGGCCCGTCAAAGTAATAAATGGTCTGCTAGAAGAACACTATTTAGATCTCCCAATCTTTATTTCCGTTGTTGGCTAAAGTAATGTTGCTGTCTTAAGCTTTCCGGATTGTTAATAATTTAAATTTAATTTATGTGTTTTCCACTCCATCTGGTCTTTTAAGCTTTGCGTATTGATTGATTAACACGAGAACTTCCTTGAAGCCCACTTGCCAAAAATTTTTTATTCGATCTCCACTTCACAGCTAACTTTGAAACACCTATTTAAAACCTGCGCGCATTTTTAAAAGAACCCATATAGTCTCTCATGCTAAGTCCAATAGACCAAAATTAATTAGATATTTAAGCAATAAAAACTTTTCCGATAAGTATGCTTAGGGGCTTGATTAAGACACGAATATATCATCCCATAATTTTAGGCTTTTCATGATTGCTACCCGGATAAGAGGCATGGAGAGTAGTATTACACCTTTAAAGGCTGCTTTAGAACTCACCGTTGTTGTGAAGCACTGGCCAAGATTCTTGGTGATGTGGTCTGGAGTGGCATTGTGGGCTTCCAACATGTAGTAGAGAAGGCGATTATGACATTCGAGAACATCATCCAGGTGAGGAAAGAGATTGTCACTAAGACACAAGGAGTCTCCTTTCTGTGGAGGAAAGGCCTTCATGAAGACATCACGAATCATAACCAATAAATCCACATAGCGTATCTCAGTTGATATCAACTCTACAGACGGCAAAGGAAGTAAATTGAATGTGTTAATAACAGAAAAGGGGAAAGCCGATAATGAAATCGATTATTTTATCCCTAATTGAAAACCCCAATGAAAGTTTGACTTGGAAAGTTTTTTCCTAAATAGAGACCACCCATGTTGGTCCAAAGGCTGTAGAATTATGGCCCATAGAACCTAAATGCCCCAGTTGACGGCTAATAATTATATTATTTAGATAGGAAGAATAGCACAGATATCGGATAACCATTTAGCTCGCTGCCCCTTCAATAGACCCATTTTCAACAAGAGGTGAGAGCTAAGTTCAAGCAATGTTATAGATCTGAACTCTAAACTTTGTAAGCCATGCAACTCTTCAGTGAATGTTAATTTGAATCGATAGAAGCTCTGGTCTGTTGAATGTATCTTAAGCGAGTTTTATATGTCTAGCAATAGGGAATTATTCAAAATTAAAGGAGTCTGAAGTGGAGTGACGACACCAGCTGCTGTGCTTCCAAACAGGTGTATCATCCAGATGTCGGCAATTAGATGATAGTGAATATCTTGAAAATGGGACAGTGAAACGCGATTCGAGAGGTGAATAAATGAGTACAACCGAATTAAATGGATAGGAAATTCCACTTATTCAACTAACTCATTATTAGACATAGGCAGGCGGCTAAGAGTGAGATGAAAAGTTTCCAAAATTTTAAACTCAATAGCAACAACACACTGTGTTTTCTGCAAAGTCAAGTTCAACACTAAGGTAGACAACAGTTATTAAGGTGATAAGGTCACAAAAATAGGTACGTTCGAAGGCAAAAGATTAGAAATCGTTGAAATAAGTGTTGGATGCAGTAGCTAGATTCACTCTTTAAGAGCAAATTCATTAAGTGCTTAATTCAGGAGAACACGTTTTCATTTGCTAAACAGGTGTCATAATGCCTTTGCTTACAAAAATAGTTCAAGAAAACCCATTCATCAACGAAAGTTGAAATCAACAGGGAGTTCAGAGTACATCTGAGAGCCTAGAAGTAGGCAAAATTAAGTAGACTTATAAGAAATTTAGTAAACAAGGAGGGGGGTGTGATAGACTGACCTCAACATGTTGCACCCTGGGCAACGTATACTCATAAGCCAAAAAAGTCTATAAATCGTCAGTTGACTTCTGATTTCTAACTACTATGATCCCACTGTATGTCATAGTTGACCGGTTCTACAGTACTCACCTTACATTTTCTCTGCCTTTGTGCCAGTCTGTCTGTCTCTTTTACATATTTGAAACACTCATCTGTTCCCCCCTCTCGGCTTTTTCTCACTTTGATATTCCTTCAACTCTGTGATTCCTGAAGTGAACTAAAGACCTAATGATAACTATCAAAACGCCTGCCATTTGATATAAACAAATAAGTAAATAAATAGGCAAGGAAGTGACACTAATGTGAAAGAATTTAACTCAAAACAACCACTATTAGCCTCTATCAAGGCTTCAGCCAGACTTCAGCCGTGGTAGCGGTAACCAGAGCAAACTAATTGTGCACCTTTCTTGTGAAAGGTCGAAAGACTATCCCCACTCTGTTAAGTAACTAAATTGTCAGGCACTGGCTCACAATTAGTCTCTCTCCACGACGTCCACTACACAAATTATAGTCCATCAGGTTAAGATCTGGGCACAAATGACGAGGAGAGGGTGTGTGGGGACGGGAAGGGGGGAGTTCTAAGACCAAACACCGGGATTGCTATAGCTGCCACAATTGACTGACAAACATTTTTGACTTTTCATTGGTGTGTGGCAGGTAACCAAATTCTGTTGATACCATACATGTCGCTTTGTTGATCACCCTAGTTTGTTATTTAGGACTTAATAGCTCCAGTAGTCTGCAATTCCACCTCGGACACCATGGAAAGTAATGTGGGGGGGGGAGGGAGGAGGCAACACATCAAATCGCATCACTTTCGGAGAAGGACACGCCTCAGAAAGCCAAATTGGGTTAATATAATTCGAGAAGAGTCCTCTTCTTCGCCTACTGCCAGGCAGCTTATTTGGAGTACCGCCTCTTCTGTGAGGTGTTGGTATGGCTGGTTAGCAGTAGTAAAAGTCTTCTTTGAGTGTAAGCTCCATGGTAGTTGCTGAGACAATCACTCACCTGTAATGACAGAGCCCGAAGTCCAGTGTCTGGTTACACCAACACCTTTTCTACTGCAAAGTATAGATAAAGTCAGATGAGCGAATCCAATCAGATCAGATGATTTGGTCTGTTATGTTGACTCCCTCTTATAGCCACAATAATCTCGTAGTTTTGAGTTCAAATCTCTAGTTCCTTCTGTATACTCTTCAGAGTGTTGAGAGAGATATATGAGAAGAGAGCATAATGGCCTTAATCCGATGCCCCACTTGATCAATCATGACGCAATTTCTCCTTCCATGGTTCAGTGGGCTTCCAGCAACCCATTCACGTTCAACTTCGGCTTATAAATTGAGAAAATTTGAAAATTGTAAATTACGAGCAGAGGGGTTTTAAAAGCTCAAATTTTATCTTATAGATTCCATCTTGTCCCCCCCCCCCCCGATGTATTTCTCTGCACACGTAAATCAATCGAAGACGAATGATACACGCTAAACACATCAAGGTAGGAGGATGGAGGATGAATGATGAGACCAGAGCAAGCAGTTCCAAAGATTCAGTAACACTGAGGGAGAGAGGTGTCAAGCCAAATTAAAGAAAAGGCATTTTGCCAGCCGACTTTACATGCAATTTTAGACGCGTTTAAGATCGTTATTAAAATGAACCAGCCCAGCGATGACTTACCCCAAATTTTATCATTTCGGCTGATAAAATGATTCGAATATTGCATTCGTCTGTTCTCGCCAATGAAAGCCAACCAACTGGGACAATCGACTAGATATTTGCCCTTCTCAATCAACTCTTCTGGGCTCGGAATATGATCTGAGACGGGGAGACTCTGCGGTTCGATTTGATCAACAAATACATGGTCTGCTAGTGACTGCTCCGATCCTCGATTACGTGGAGTCCCGTTCGACATTCTAAGTAAATAAAAGCGTCTAATCAAACACACAACCAAGTGGTGGTGGGAAAGGGGGAGGGGGGGGGGGGTCAATAGGTGATAGAGGAATGACACAGTTGTAGATTTAACTGGCTTATGGTAAATTATTTAGTTTCTTCCTTCGAGCATGGGGTGGATAAGCACTGCCATGCAGTTTGAAATCGAAATTACTTCAGATGAGTATGATAAGTGGTAGCAGTAGTTGACTAGGGTAAGGGAAAGTGACCTAGAGTTGCTCTATTCATATCACCAAGTAACTTTTTCCTGTTCTCTTACTTTACTGACGAGAAAATTAAACCATCGACAATGAATCTCGAACATGCATATTATTTGGCTGCAACGCAATATCAATCTTACCACTAGAGATAGAAAAAAACCCTTCTACACTATCTGCATCGATTTTTCAAATTGAATCAACTTCTGTCAAAACTACGACAGCAATACACTTCTACCTTCCGTTAAAACAAATAAACTTTTTTGTTTTTTTTTCTAATTGGAGAAAGTAAAACCACTAGGCACGATTGGCTCATATAGCTTACCCTGAAGACTTGAACTCTGGCGTTGTTTGTGATTCCTGAAAAGGAGAAAATAATATTATTCTGGGGTTTTCGCCAATTTAAAACAGCAATCACTTCTGACTTAAATAATTGAGGGACATCAATGGCGAGTGAAGCAGCAGTTTATGAGCAGGAGAGCAAGTAATAATTGTTAAAACCGATCCGAAATATTTTGTTATTTGAGGTGCCTCCAAAAAAATGACAGCTTTCATAACTTTCGAATTGACAGTAAAATGGCACGGGGTGATTAAGAGGCCCTCCCAATACAACTAAAACTGGAATGTGATTACCAAGGCACTTATTGGAGGGATCGCTCTTAGAAATCAGGTTTCAAAAAAATAATTGCTGCAACTACACCGCCTTTTACAAAATTAAAGTTCCATTAGAGCATAGGAAATGTTCCTTAGTTAAAGCTTATTAACAGGACAATTGTACAAGCTTGAGACACGACTTGTTTCAAAAGCAAGCTCTCAAATCCGTTGAAGAAAAACTTTTCACGTCTTTTATGCGAAATTAACAGTCCATTATCTCCTCTGAAAAAGATACAATTAGAAATAAAGAGAATTCGGCCATCCACTTCACTAAGAAATGTGTGCATCGAAAAGCAGCGATCTCGTGAATTCTGATTTTATTTTTTCATACAAGTCTCCCTCATTATAGGAGAAAACGTAATCAGTGCTATTGCCTACTAAGCACACCAGACATCTAACCCACTAATTTCAAATGTAAGCAGCTTCCAACACGCATTTTTACTTCTTCTGTCCTGGTTGGAAAAATACAGGTAATTTCATTGGCCTCATACGGCAAAAAGGTCTATTAACCGGCAGTTGACTT
>UZAE01012115.1:3078-36568 GCA_900617975.1 Rodentolepis nana
TAAAATGAAAACGTAATAACAAGATAGTTAACATATCCAAGAGGAATCATAACCGATGACGAAGTAAAAGGAAGACCAAGTTATTGATTTTGAATTTGAGGCCATTTACGTCGACTTAGTCTTAGAATTACCTATTTGTGTGTGCGCCATGTTACTTACTTATACATTCAACCCCGACAAAAGTGGGGAAGTGGTGGGGTGGGGTGGGGTGGGGGGAGAAAAGAGAGTGTACGTGGTACGTAATTTGAGTACAAAAGTAATCTTACCAAAACTTAAAGGTGAATCACAGCCGGGTATTCTCTGAAAGAAAAGAAGGGAACAAGATCAGAGTGTGTTGACACATTCACTACTCACTTTTCACCCTTCCGATTAAGATGGGCTTTATCATTCCAAGTTAATTAAGAGCAATAGACACAAATGAGTGCAGTCTTATTTGTACCTAAACAAAGTTTTAGTTAAACGATAATGCTAATGTTTACTCATCATACGGCAAAGAAGTCTGCAAACCGACAGTTGACTTCTCACTTGAAACTGCCATGACCAGCTTGCATGCCATATTCCACCACTTTCACAGTACTCATCTTACCCTTTTCTCTACCTTTGTGTCAATCTCTTTTACATTTGCAAATCACACTTCCGTTCCCTCTCTCGATCATTAATGACCTTGACATTTCTCCCCTCTGTGTGAAACCCGAAGTCAACTTAAAGGGTCAGCGATAACTATCATAAAGCCGGCCATTTGATATAAATAAATAATGTTAATGCAGTGGTGCACGATAGACTAACTTCCACGTGGTGTACCCTGGGCAACGTATACTCATGCGGCAAAAGTGTCTATAAACTGGCAGTTGACTTCTAACTTCAAACTACAATGACCCCACTGTATGTCATATTGGACAACTTCCACAGTATCCATCTTACCTTTTCTCTGCCTTTGTGTCTGCCTATCTCTTTTACCCCGTGAACCATTATTCTTTCCCCCCTCTTGACTTTTTTTCACTTTGATGTTCCTCCTCCTCCTCTCTGTGAAGCCCGAAGTCAGCTAAAGGGACGGTTAATGTTAGCTATCAAAACGCCTTCCATTTGAAATAAATAAATAAATAATGCTAATACCAATTTTTAAATGCTGTTAAATTCAAACCCTCCTACTTTAAAAGTGAAGTTAGGTGCTTGACTCCCATAAGCCAGTCATCAATCGGTTTTTACTGCTAACAGCTTTTTAGCTCAATGAAATTTTATTCCTATTGCCAAAAATAATTTTTACTGCTAAGCGATTTGTTCAAAAGCTATTAAAATTGCTACAATTATCTGTTCCAGTTGGATTCAAATTCATCCCCGCTTCTAGCTCCCATTCTACCTCTTTGAAGTTGGAATTCTGGAAATAAGCTCCCAAATAATGAAATTGGAACAATGTTTCATTTAGATGTAAGAAGGAAGGTAGCGTCTTTTACAACTTTAGAAAAAAAATTAGTGGAACTTTACAAGAGTGCACTTTTAAATGTAGCGTTAATTTAGAAGGTAAGATTAAATGAGTGATATATTTTAAATATTAAACTTACGGTGAAATTAGAATTGAGATTTGAGTCAGTGTGAGTTCGGTCCACAGAAATTGGGATGGCTGAAAACACGAGAAATTTGGTCAAATTTCTTTAAAATTTAGAAATTTTACTTTTGTCCAGATTAAACTCAGAAGGGGGAAAGTGAGGCGTCATAAACCCAGGTTATAAGGAACTAGGAAAAGTATCGAACCGTATGCTACGGACTTGGAGATGTAATAATTGCAAAAATCTAAGTAAGCAAATCTGAGTGGAAATAAACACTCAGAGAGGTGTAGGAACCTAACATGCAACCGACGACAACCATTCCAGAAATGGTAGAACACAAGTTTTGGGGTCTTTCCTATGTCCACAACGAACTTCGACCTCTTTGCCAGGAAGAAGAAAAGATGCAACTAGAACAGTTTCAGTTGTGAAGGTCTATCTACCTACTTATGGAAAGGGGAGCGCATTATCAAACGTTTGTTTGCTTTGAAACAATTTTTACCGCAATATCACGTGATTTAATAAGCAAAGTGCTCGAGCCTCACTACTTCTGGAATTTCGAAGAAAATTGGAAGGTTACATGAAACTCAAATACTTTTCAGTATGTGGAAAAGTGTAAGAATGTGATATAGGGAACGGAACCAATTTAAGTTAATGAGAAAAAAGGGAAAGACCTGTCGCGTGATCTGAAATCATATCAAGCTGGTTTAATAGAAAATAGGGAGAAGATTGGATCACTCTAAAAGCCCCATTTAGTTCCCACAATTTCCGCAAACATTCATTCACATCATCCGTAAAAGATTGAAATCTGGTGTGTGTGTGTGTGTGTGTGAGTGTGTGTGTGTGTGTGTGTGAAGCGATATGGTCCGTGAATTTTTAAAGGTAACTTTTGTTTTAACAGTACAATTCACTGATACGTGTAATCATAGCAGATGAAAACTAGTTTTTGAAAGGAAAGTTTAAGATATATTTAAGGCCAATTTCTATTTTTGTCAAGATTTTTTAAATCAAATAAAATCTTTTCAATTTGCACATAAACATTTGCGTTATTTGTCGTTTAAATCTTCAAATTATTTAGCATTTAAATTTTGAATTCAGCCAAGGGAGAGGAAGAGGAGGAAATTCTATGTTTTTTTCAAACAAAAATTGACATTTCGCTCTTAAAGCGATTTTATTTTGTCCTGCGCAAACACTCCTAAACAAACAATAGGAGGAATTGGAAACGAATTGGAAAACAAATGTCTCCTTTTTCACCGGATGACACCAAAAATGAGCAAATAATATATATGGTATTATGAAAGTAAAATTTTAAACTTTTTAAGCCAGAGAGAGAGAGAGGTGTCTCTTACGGAAGAGGGGTTATAAACCGATTAATTTTGGGTAAATAGTCAAGACAGAATGACAAACTGAGCAAATTCATATATTAGAAAAGCATTCTTCAAGAACCATCCAACATATTTAATTTAATTATAAAATAAATTAAATATGAAAAAACTACGTGACTAAAGCTCGTTTTAAAAAAAACAAAGAACCATAATTGACCATGAATTTTAGATACACATGTCTAAAAGTAATTGCAATCTTGAAGACACAATCCTGGGGAGATTTTGCCCACTTCACCAAAGAACAACTAAAATCAACTTTAGTTAATGGAAATCCTTTAATATATTTTCAAAAATAAAATAAACAAATTTCTGCCTATTATAAAAACGTCGGGTCAAGAAGTTTCACTAAATTAACCGCTATAAAATCATGAGAGAAATCTGAAATAAGCCGAATAGGCAGAAAAGACGTATGATAAGATGCTGTGAAAAAAATAAATTAAAAAGAAACATTAAATCGGAATGAAGTACTGAAACTATGAGGGAAATGACAAATTTAAAAGTGATGTATTTCAAAGTAAGAAAAGGTAAACAAGCAATTCATACCACATTCATAAGCAAATATTGCATTTGCAATACAATTATTTATTAAATAATTGAATTATGGGTTCCCCAACTGAAAATCGCACGTGAATTATTCAAAGAAGCAGGTAAGCGCATCTAAACAAAGATTTATTTGCGGGGAAAATATTACACCAGTTAATCAAAGAACGGTAATTCATGAGAAATAGTATCCATCGGAGAAAAGTAGGCACATAGAACCAATGAGAGTTATTGAAAGAAAAGCTTTATTAAGAGGATTAGTAAATAATTATAAACTTGATGAATATTGATTTCATATTTCTCAAATTTCTTAAAATTAAAATTTGGTAATTTGTTTAGTCTGTATTTAAATTGACTCCTGTGCTCCCAGTTTTGAAGAAAATTAAATGACCGAAACAAATTAAATTACAACTCTGCAAGAGGTACGAATCGTATTTTGCTATTGCAAGATTTATCTCCAAATGCCATTAATTAATTAATAATTAATTCAAGGCGTGAAAAGGGAGTTAACTGTGACGTTGAAATAAAAGGCAGTTTTTTCCCACCTATTGCAATTTAACAATTGGGTTTAAAAAATAATCCAGAAGGGTAGAGGTATTTGAAGCATAAAATAATTTTCTTTTAATCCAAATGACTTTTGTTGACACCGACAGAAATATCAAGGAAGCAACGGCATCCATTGTCCCCTATTGTTTGAAATGACAAGCAAAAGGCTTCCGTTTCGAAGGGCACAAAAAAACAAGAACGAGATGCGGCCGATTTGAGTTTTTCCGCCAAATTGTTTGTTTTCACAGTGTCGAGAGGGAGGGAGGGAGGGAGGGAGAGAGAGAGAATTAACCACCGACAACAATCTCCTTTCTCTTTTTAGACGAGTGACGCGAGCCATCATTCTTGAACTTGCTTTATTCCCTGATTTGTGTGGGTTATAGTCAACATCCATTCTCGTTATCACCACGTATACGAGTAGATAAAGCTTCGAGTTTTAAAAGGAAACGTTGCGCGTGTGAACACCTTCAACACATCCGGGCAAAACAAGGAACTATTTTTTCCGAAAAATTTATCTTAAAAGCTCTGTGAATGTACTAGAATTCTCATTCACGTAAATACAAGTTGAAACTACTTCATTTAAAGTGCTGAACTCAAGGTAAAAGGGGTAACAAGTGGATGGAAGCTTCGACGTCTCAATTACTCTCACAAAATTTCAGCCTCAATCCTTTGGACGGATCCAAGAACCAGGCAAACTGAGTTCTTTCTACTTTAAGGTAAGTGCTAAATAGAATTAAGGCTAATTTGCCGTTCTCGTAAGGTCATGATATAGAATTTAGATTTAAAAAAAACGTGGCGTATTCAAATACTTATTGGCAGAACTTCACCTACTCTTTGAGCTTTCAAGTAGTTTTTTAAACAATTAAGCCCCTTCAACAGCAGCAACTAGAAACATAAAAATGGCGAGGCAACTTATCAACAAAAAAGAGGAACGATAATTTCGGGACTTACAATCGCAACCACGACTGCTGGAAGAGCGAATACGAAAAACGAGCAAACTCTATCGAGGCACAAGACGAAATGCCATGTACTTCCTTAACTTTCACTGATAAACGCTTATACCTGCTCGCCTGTTAGAACAAGACCCCGGGTGTATTAAACACCACAACTTCATCTTCATTGGCTAACGCAGAGGAGGGGGGGGGGGGGGGGGGGGGGGGGGGNGGAGTCCGGTTTTGAGGTAATGAGTGATGAGAAATGGTATCGACTCATACCTCATGCACATACAACAACGACTGCTCACGTGCATTGAGAGCATGTAAAAGCAGTTGAGATGACTGGAAAGAAAGTTACAATTTTTAGTTGTAGCCTATCAATCAGTCTTGTAGTGCAAACACGAATGATTAAACCATCGAGCAATTCACGGATGTGAGTCCAAGTAAGACGTCGATAATAGAAAGTAGCATTCAGGTGAGGGGAACAAAAATGATATTGCTTGCGGCTGAAATAGTGATTTGTACACTGAGCTCATCGCAGAGTACCTTCCAGTACCTGACCGCCATCTCTCCAAATCTCCCAACTTCCATTTCTTCATCTGGAATTAACCAGTGCCCTGACGAGGATCGATAGTGGTAACCGCCGACTAACCAGACGTCCAAATGTTGGCAGCGCGAAAACTCGCGTTTTATAATGGCCCATCATTGGCCGATCCAACTACCAGCGCTTGTCTGAGAATTCGAATTTAAGTTCCATTCTTGGCAGTGTGAATGGATCACGAATTCAGAAATAAATCAACAATTAACTTCTTCATTTCTATCATTTCATTCATGATTAGCATTTCATATTTATTTAAAGATCATATACGGCATGCGAATTGGGCAATTAAATGCCTAGCCTCTCAGTTCTAGGACATTGAAATGAAAACTTAGTGAGGATTCATGATTATTTTTCTCCTATTTTGCCTATCTTTTCCGGCTCTTTTTTTCCAGCTCCAATAGGAAACTTATACCTTCTCTTCCCTTCCTTGAGCACACTGGATTTTGAATGATTGCATGAAAGTAGGCGGAATTCCAAAAATGCGATTACATGTCCGATATTTCCGTGCATGTCTGTTGTTGTAGCCAACATTGTGATTTTTAGCTTGATATGACTCACAATTTTTCGGATAGTATTCGGTACTACTACGGCAATAAATATTCCCAAAACATTCCAAGTCAAGGAATTGAAAAACAAAACAAATGCTTCACAATACTTTCATACAATATCAAAAAATTCAAAGCACTGAATTGGAAAGATAATAGCGTTCAATAGGAAGCCCTCATTTATTATTACTAATATTACTTGACTAGAATAATGCAGGCTAAGATTAAAGTAATTAATAATCTAAACAGGAACTCCACATTTTGCAAGTATGACAAGTCGTGCATCCATTCAATTTTCATCTTGGACGATAGTCAATACCAACTCACCTCTTTGGATTAAAAATTTAGTAGTCTTTCCAACCGGGCAGGCTTTGAGCACTTGGACGACCTCTATGTGTGTTAAATCCTTAACCCACTTGTCATTGACCTCAAGGATAATGTCACCGACACGAAGACCAGTGGGTTCTAGCACCTCTTTCACTCGCTGCCCACCAATTTGATCAGCCAAAGTGAAGCCGAATCCATTGGGCTGTTTGATGACCGACACTGGCACCATTACAACTGCGCCACATCCGGCTCCACTTTTTGACCTTGACCCAGAGGTCATCATGCCCTCACCTTCAGCCTCTTCACCGGAGAGTTGAGAAATGGTTGGTGAAGTATTCAACCGGCGGATACACAGGTCTGGAGGAGCGAAGGGCACACTAGGCTCTTTGTTCCCTGGTTTTACACTTTGGACTATGGAGGAGACCTTTAGGGAGAAGAGGATTCATAAGTATTTTTACCTGTTTTCACAGCTTCACTTTCTGTTAGTAGTACATAAGAAATTTCAGCAAAACAAACGTTCATAACAATTGAGATTCAGCTCTACACTCGACACCTGAGGGTTAAGAAAACTAATTCAAAATGGAATTTAAATGAAAGTCGTCAGGTTGCCAATCTGCCTCGATTAAAGAAACCAATTCAGGCATGAGTTAGCTTGTTTTCACTTAATTCGAATTTAGTAGGTAGTAACAGAAGCAATAAATCTGAGTTTTACAAATCTAAAATAATTTACGATAATGCTTATTGATAGTCGGCAGTTCAAATTACCATAAACCCACTTTGTCAGACATATTTTTAATACTAGGTTGGCAACTAAGTCATTGCCGATTTCAAATAAGAAGGCAAATTCGGAATTTTTGTTTAAAAATGTAACTTTATTCAATTAGATATTGGCCGTTCTTATCGAGGACCTTTTTCCATCGTCCTGGCAGAGTAAAAATTCCCCGTTCGTAAAATGTCTGGTCTTTGCTATTAAAAAACTAAATTAGGTGTGATCCGACATCATCCGCGTTGTTACAAATTTTACCATTTAAAGAGTTTTGCATGGAACGAAACAAATGGTAATCCGAAGGCGCAAGGTCAGGGCTATATGGTGGCTGTGACAAAACATCCCAACCCAGTTCCAATAATTTTTGCCGAGTAACCAAAGATGTGTGGGGCCTTGCGTTATCATGATGGAAAACAGCACCCTTCCGATTTGATAATGCCGGCCGCTTATCTTCAATTGCATCCTTCAGTTTTTCGAGTTCTTCAACATGCACATTTGAATTTATCGTTTGGTTCTGCGGCATGAGCTCAAAATACAAAATTCCTTTGTGATCCCACCAGACTGACAGCATAATCTTTTTTTGGTGAATCTCTGCTGCTTTTGATACTGTTTGGGCTGGTTGATCTTGCTTCACCCATGATCTCTTGCGAGTAACATTGTTATAAACTATCCACTTTTCGTCGCCAGTAACTAGGTTCTTCAGAAATGGATTATTCTCATTGCGTTTCAGTAGCGAATCACAGATGCTAATCAGTTGCGTCAAGTGAATTTCCTTTAACTGGTGAGGGATCCATAAATCAAGTTTCTTGACATAACCAAGGGTTTTTCATTTTTTTCAATGCATGTATGCGACACATTGAGCTTCTCTGCAATATCTCGTGTTGTGCTGTGACGACTTGAATCGATAATCTCCTTGATATAGGTTTCATCCACTTCGACTGGGCGGCCAGATCGTTGTGAATTTTTCAGTGAAAAATCACCGGAACGAAATCTTTCAAACCAATTTCGACACTGCTTTTCTTTTAAGGCTTCATCTCCATGTACGGCACATAACTTCCTTTGTGCTTGCGATGCGTTCTTGCCTTTTCGGAAGTAATACAATAAAATGTGTCGGAAGTGCACGTCCTGTTCTTTCATTTTTAAATTGGGATAAAAACAAAACTAAAGAACTAAACAAAAAAATTTTTTACTAATTAACCTAGAAGCCCATACAGTAAGAAAAAAATATAGGTTAGATGGTCTGGCCACGTTAACAAAACAAAGTATAGAGTGAATCTGTCAACAAAAACGGCAATGACTTAGTTGCCCACCCAATAGTATCCAAATTAGCTAACTGTGCTAATAACTGCCTGGCCCATTGAAGCGAAATATCTCCAAAAAAACTCTAAACACGTTGAAGACAAACAAAATTGTTGAGTCTCGTAGATTGAGAAAATCCTCCATTGAATATTATTTACAGGAGTGCGGGATGTGCGATAGACTTACCTCCTCGTGGTGCACCCTGGGCAATGTATACTCATGCGGCAAAAAAAGTCTATAAACCGGCAGTTGACTTCTGAGTTCAAGCTATCATGACCCCACTGTATGTCATATTCGACTACTTCCACAGTACTCACCTCACCTTACATTCTTCTCTACCTTTGTGTCTGTCTCTGTAACATCTTTAAAACACTCTTCTGTCCCCCCCCCTTCTCGACTTTGTTCGATTTGATGTTCCTCTCCCTCTGTGAAGCCTGAAAGCAACTAAAGGGCTATTGATAACTATGAAAGCGCCTGCCATTTGAAATAAATAAATTTACAGGAGTGCTTTATCGATTCTTTCGCCATAATGTGAGGATACATTTTTTAGCGATTACCTATGGGCTAGAACTAGATTCCTCAAGTCTCTATGCTGAGGAGTAGTGAATTAACCACCTCTGATTGGGCAGATATATATATTTAAACCATGAACTCAGTACAATTATAGGCAAACTAGTGATCAATACACGCCGACTGTACGGAGACATCATAAAGTAACGTTTTCAAAGTGGTAAGTAACATCGACGGTAAAAACACGGTGTACAAATTCATCCACGACATGTCTGCTTTCATGTCACAAATTGTTACCCGCTTTGTTGTGGCAGTATAGACTAGACAAGGCAGTAGACAATTTCCCTGGGGTGCGAAAACAACAATAACGCCTGCTTTTTTTACTGTTTTATTTTTGCATTAGCAGTGAATTCGCAGCATTGGTTACAGTGCTGACTCACATTCGCGTCGAAACTTCAAAAAGAAGCCTTTTAATGCATGTGGTAAGGTTGGTGAAGAGAAATTGAGGGGGACTCGGAGTCGGAGGTTATAAATAGAAACTCAAAGTGGCTCCATTAAAAAAATAGGAGATTGGAAATATAGAGACAAGATTTTAATAAGGGGTGTGCGATAGACTTACCTCCGAGTGGTGCATCCTGGGCAACGTATACTCATACGGCAAAAAAGTCTATTAACCGGCAGTTGACTTCAGACTCCAAACTACCATCACCCCACTGTAATGCGTGTTCAAGTACTTCCACAGTGCTCACCTCACCTTTTTTCTACCTTTGTGTCTGTCTCTTTTACATCTTTAAAACACTCTTCTGTTCCCCCCCCCCTCCACTTTTTTTCGATTTGATGTTCCTCTCCCTCTGTGAAGCCTGAAGTCAACTAAAGGGCTAATGATAACTATCAGAACGACTGCCATTTGATATAAATAAATAAATAAAGATTTTAATATAATAAACACGTTATTGAAATAATTGAACAAGTCGCTCGTAGGAGAACATGCATTACATAATTTAAAAAAAACAAGCATAAGTCTGAGATAAGAATTCAATCACTCTTTTTATTAAACTTATTCTCTTTTTTTAATAATTAACACATGAAATTGAAGATGCTATCTTGTTTTCGTGTTAACAAATTATGCAAAATAACACAATTGGGTTTTTTCCTTAAATAAGAATAAAAAATTGTGCTAAAATTCAAACTTACATAATACACATTTGAAAATCAACTTTACAAGGGGATCATGCTTATGCACTAAGGAATACGATAAAAATAAATTTTCATTTAACTGAATTATAAACCGAAGCAGACTGAAATTCAGGTTTTAAGGGGAAATAGAACAACATAAAAATCTGAAATAGGTAAAACGTATTTGAGGAAATTATTGTAAATTACATCTTTTTCTTTCGAGGGCATTAATTTGGCTAAATAACCGCGTAAATCTATTCCTCATTTAGACAAAAGATTGAAGAATAAACCATCATGTAAACTACATTAGCTACAAATTCACAAGTGGATACTTTGAGAACATGATATCAGTTTTAATTATTAGCGCAAAGAAGAAAATAAATTTAATAATATTGCCTCATTAGGTTTTTTTAACTGCTAGAAATCATACTTGCCAACTCGGATATTTTAATGTTCACAGTTATTTAACTCTATAGCTCATGATTAAATTCATTATTTTTTAAATAATTTAGTAATCTTCAAAAAAATGGCCAAAAATAAAGAAAAGAATTTTAAATGCTTGAATTAATTCTTAATTTTTTAATACTACAAGAAAATTTTTCGATTTATCAACCAATGACGAATTTTTATATTCGATAAACTTACAAATACCCAACTTTATCGAATTTATAAGACATAAGCTCTTGCGAAACGATTTTCCCTCGTTTTAATATGTATAATTTGAACGATTAAATCAGTTCTGTACTGCTTGCAAACATTTTATTAAAAATATTGTTAATAGAAGTACTTTTAAAGCCAAAATTTAACAAGAAAAATTAGCTTTTCTGTGGGGACAGTATAGACGGCTTTATAAATCTATTAATAATAATAATCTAATTTATTCGATCAGAAGTTCGACCAAAAGATGTATTTTGAACAAAAGATTGATTGTTACCTCAGCTGATATGGAGAAAGGGAAATTCGCTCATATCGGCTTCGAAATCAAAGATACTTATATAACTACATATGCAAATGAGGGGTGTGCAGTAGACTTACCTCCACGTGGTGCACCCTGGGCAACGTATACTCATACGGCAAAAAGGTCTATTAACTGACAGTTGACCTCTAACTTCAAACTAGCATGTCCCCACTTCCACTACCACAGTACTTACCTCACCTTTGTCTCTACCTTTGTGTCTGTCTCTTTTACATCAGTAAATCATTATTCTGTCCCCTATCACGACTTTTGTCACTTTGATGTTTCTCCTCCTCTCTATGAAGCCCAAAGTCAGCTAAAGGGCTAATGATAACTATCAAAACGCCTACCACTTGAAAAATAAACACCTACAAATGATGCACACTTTCATAACTTGAAATTGTTCAAGTTGATGTGTGTTGTTGTAGCATAAAATTGAAGACCAAAGGTTGGGTTCGCAAAGGCAAAGGATTCCATTGAACGACATTTATGTTAACTTTGCACTTCACGTACCAATTCAAATTTTTCTTAGTGCAGGAGAAAACGCGCGCGAAATCAGATTTAAACAAATTTGGGAGATTGGTAGAAATAGCCTAGTGTTCATTTATTCAGCTGCCAACCTGCACAAATGCCAACATTTTGAATCTTAGGACATTCTTTCTAATGTCCCCTCAGAACATAACAATTATTCCGACTAATTAGTGGAATAGCATGAGGTGAACAATCGATATTTGGCCCCGTCGCAGGTACTAAGGCGGTGACATATATGTCATGCCAACCCAATAAACTCTGAAATAGCAGATATTTTACTCTAAAAAAATATTAACAATGCAAATACTTTCATTTCGAGAAAAAAATGAAATTCAAGAATCAAAGCTATGTACCAATAATTAATAGTTTGTATTTTTATTAACTCCTTTTTTGTCCGTCATTTAGTAGCTAATGAAATATTAAATAGGGATTTTTTGCTCTTACTTTCCGAATAAATAAATTTTGACATCAATTTTCAATAAAGGAATCTTATAATTAGAATATTTAAAAAATAAACACTAAATAAATGCATCTGACCAGTCATATTTGTTTAAATTGCGGTGTACTATCAAGCAATATGGAAATATCTTATTTTAATATATGTGCCATTTATGAAATATTAGGGGACAAGACACTGTGAGAATTCGTTTTTGTTATTAATATCATAACAGTAAAATCCCGGGGGGGGGGGAGGAATAATTCCCAACTAACTTCAAAAATGCGTGAAGGGGTTTCAAATTGTTGAGACATTATTGAGAGCCGTAGAAAATGGGTTTAAGAAGGCTTAAAAATTTAGTTAGGAGTCAACAAAGTTTTCTAACTAAATCTGCAATTAATAGATGGCCCAGTGCTACTCATAATTACGTCTTGAAATCCGATTCTTACCTGAGGTTTCTTAACCTCGAGAGGATTTCCATTGGGAGCCAGAGAATACCTTTGGGACACCGTCAGGGAGACAGTGCCTCCAACAGGGATTGACTGAAACAGAGCAACAATTTGATCATGAGAGTATCCGAGAACGCTCACGCCATTGGCTGATACGATCACATTTCCCACACCCAGGGTTCCATCTTGAGCCGCCGGTCCACCTGGGATCACGTTTTTGACCTACATGTACGTATAGCAAAAAAAATTATAATTAAATATTTACAATATTGTGCAATCTAATGAAGGAGTTAGGTCGAGTGAGCACTGCTACTATAAAAAAATTTACTTGCTCAAGTCTTTAAATAAATCGAATTGGCGTAATGATCCATGGAATTGAATTAACTGGTCTGCAGGGTAAGACTACATCTTGAATAAGGTGGAATACAACGCATGTAGTTTAATCATTTTTATTACAGAAGAGAATTTAGACATCTACCTGCTTCCATAATTCGAACTTTGTGATATTCATCAGCTGCTTCTACTCCAATCACCCTCTCTCTCTTCCGTCTCAATATCACTTGGACTCGTTATAGTCCTCCCCTTATGGAGCAGCTTTCCAATGGCTAAAAATCCTAAATTTTTCCCCATTGTCATAAACAATAACAAAATAAGAATTTTTTTATTTAGAAGAAGAAAGGCTCTTTCATGTTACTGCGCAGGAAGATCGGAATACCGCAGATAGAAGCAATCCATGAAGCCACCTCTTGGAAACTCGAAGAATATCGATTTTCGTTCAAATGAGGCTCTTATGTTACGCTAACTTTTCCTCTGGTTATGGCGAATTCCTCAATCTCACTTTAGCCTCAATTTCGACCATTTTACTATTCTTCAAATTTTAACGATTCCGTTATTAAAAATAGTGCGTTTAGTGCTATGGCATGAGCAGAAACCCTTAAAACTGACCTTTGAAAAGCATTTAAGAAAGCCAACTTCTAAACCACTTTTTCGTAGCAATTTATCTCACAGACCCACCATGGGAATAAAGAATATGAATAAGGAAGCCTAGTTACATGACCTTTAGTGACCAATCATTACTGAATTAAAAATTAATCCAATGAGAGTGAAACTAGAATTGTACCCATTCATTGATTATTTATTCAACTACTGGAGATGTATTGTCATTAGGTTCATCTTCAGCCGAATTAAAGTATAGTAATGGAGTGAAAACTTTGTCAACTAAGCAGTGGCAAGGAAAAGAAAGAAAAATCAGTTCACCTCCTTTCAAGAAGAGGAGGAATTGAAGATGGTATCAAATCTACTTTTTACTGAGGAATGTGACATGAAGGTAGGACACATAAAATGTATTTTTCTTGTTCCAGACAAAAAGAATTCTGTCTTGGTGAGATGTACTTTCCACACAGAACATCGTATACTTTGTCCATTTATGACTCAACGACCTTTGTAGCGCGAATAGAATCTCTTTCCCAATAGCATGAGACAAAGGTGAAATAGCGTACACCTAGACGAACCCTAGAACAATCATATGCTCAAGTTTAAACTCGCAAACAAGTCATTAATAATTAAGGAGGAGTTCACTCAATTCCCTATTTATCTGATTCAGACGAAATAATTGAGCATAAATATACGGATATAATCGCAATACGCACAGAAATGCGTGTGATTGGATAACAACTTGTCCGTTGTGACGTATGGGGGGTGGGGAGATGTCGAAGTAATTGGACCGAACACTTAATTAAATTACCTGGTCATTAAGCCCTGAACATTGCAGACATGAATCCAACTGGAAACCTAGAAATTAGGACTTTGGAACATTGGGATACGGCACAGAGAGGAATACTTAGTATAAAAATTTGAATGACGCAACGCTTTCAAGTAACGTTTGATCCCTAAGACCCTGACATCACTTTCTTCTCCTAGACGACACTCCTACTGCTTTTCGTCTTTAGATGCGCAAAATTTCAGTTAGAGATTGGGAAGAGGGTCAAGAGAAATGCTAACTATCTATCTATCTATCATAAGGACTGTCATGGCATGTTTTTTTAAGGAGGACACCTCCGGCAAACAAAAAAGAGAAGACTTTCTAAAATTCTTTTGCCAATGACTGGGGAAAATAACCCAATCTTTGTTGGAAAGCACCGGATTGGGAGAGGGGGGGAGAGGGGAGGGGGCAACACTAACGACAAATGGGAGATAAGAGGGGTTGGCGGGAGTAAGTGGGGGGGGGGGGGGGGAAGGAAAAACTGTTGATATTTTTATTGGGGGATGGCATTTACTTGTTAGCTAATTCATTGCTTTCAAAATTTAAATTCTATGAATCGTAGTCAGCAATACTAACCGAATTCGTGTCCAGCGCCTTCCAACAAGTTGATCAATTAGAATAGTCGATCAAATCAATTCTACTAAATTCCTTTTCCCTTCCAAGGGGTAAAAATGAGGGAAAGATCACCTATGTAATTTCTAAGGCATCCTCAATAGAGCACATAGAGAACACATGGGATCAAAATCCAATATGAATACGCGCTGGCCGATCGTTCGGAACAAAACCAGGTAGAAGGGGTAATTAGCATGAGTTGGTTTGAATGTCATTCAACGTGACTTCACTTTTAATCTTAACAAGCCTGTCGGAAAAATGTTATATGGTAATTGGGCCGATAATTATGAATAAAGCACATCAATGGAGATAGTAATTTGCCTCGTCAAAATGGTAAACTTTAAGAAATAGTAAATAGAGACCAGGATGACAGAATATGCAGATCAAGCTATTTCCACAGAAATCGGTTATGAATTTGAATCCTAGGACAGTGTCGATTTTTAAATGTTTTGTTTTTGCATAAACTTCATAAGGTGCTTTTGTAACAACAATAGAATGACCTGTAGAAAACCAGGGTGTCCAGGACTTGATCCTCCAATAATCGTGAATCCAAATCCCTTGGGTCCTTTCACTAGCACTGCAGTCACCAGAGGCCCTTTGATCTGCGCCACATCATCCGTAAATCGATCACTGCCAGAGCTCACTGAACCAGCCACCTCAGGACAACCTCCATTAGAACTGCGTATACTTCCATTCCCATTCGGGTGGTTCTCTGCGGAAGTTGATGAGGCTGCTGAATTATAACTCCCAGTTATTGTGGCTTGGAGTCTTGCAGACTCCTCAAAATCCGCTTGAGTGGGAGGCTCGTATTGAGTCTTCTGGTGAATGTGATCGACGTAGAAGAGGCCGTATTCTGGATGCTCGATCATTTCCCATCCAGTTGGAAGGGGGATGTAGCTTAGACCTTGACCTGATGGAGACTGTTGAACCTGTGTCGAATATGGTTGCTGCTGTGCCTAAATAAAAAAAATACAAATAATTTACAACATTCATATAAGTTTGAAGACCAAGAAATCGTCTTACCAACTGTCTAGAAAGTAAAGCTTACTAAAATTGACTTTAATTCCACTAAGTTCCACCAGTCATAGTGTACTAAAATGACTTACTAATTTGTAGTGAAAGTAAGGCATTAAAGTGAAAACCTGCATGAAGTAATTGGTAAGCATAATTTCTCCATCCGAATGAAAAAAAAATATTGATTAGAAAGCCAATGTAATGTGCTTCAAGTACATATGAAGTCAGTTAAAACAGATGACTTCAAAGACTCTAAGGAGTACTTGAAGTTGTTCTACATAAGTGCCAAATATTCTTTTCTTTTCCAATTGAACGATTAGGAAGATGCTGCAAAATTATTTTGCAACTTCTCAATCGCTCAATTGCGCAAATTATGCCTATTCTATGCTTCTGCATGGTAGGTATTACCACGCCAAAATTGCGTTGGGGAGAAAGCCTAGGCAGCGTGTGGGAACACAAACTTTCTTCATTTTGTCGAGACGAAGAAGATTAAAAAATTGTGAGACTGCTATCAACGTTCACCTCACGTAACTGTCAAGCTAACCGAAGCAATGCTTGCCCACATATGGAGGACGTAGATACACTTAGAGGGAATCGGTTTCCCCTTGCCCAAAGCATAAATAGGTTGTTCCTTCCTCAACAAGCTTAATGCATTATTTGTCGATCACAAACACACACACACACACGCACACACAAAACTACCTTACATATGCGGATTTAGAAATAAAATGTTATGTTCAGAAGTTTAGGATAAGCGATTTTATACTATTGGATTGAGTTCATATCGTGATGTTCCATTAGACCACCCCCCCCCCCTGGCTAGGAAATAATTTTGAGAGGAACCAACGGAGAGCAAGCTCAAGAGAGAAATGAAATGAATCGTATGGTTTA
Source organism: Rodentolepis nana (assembly GCA_900617975.1). Classification (NCBI taxonomy): domain Eukaryota; kingdom Metazoa; phylum Platyhelminthes; class Cestoda; order Cyclophyllidea; family Hymenolepididae; genus Rodentolepis; species Rodentolepis nana. The sequence goes on from UZAE01012115.1 coordinate 19,900, forward strand.
TGGACACAGCTCATTAAAAGCCCTGAAACTTTTTCTTTTACGTTGAGAAACCAAATGAGGCTTTAAATGCGCTCCAAAAAAAATATGGATAATTTGAGCAGATACCGCAAAACCATTTCTAGCAATTCACATGTAAAGTAGTAAGAATTAAGGATGTTTACGACAAGTGAACTTATTCGTAAGAAGATTTTATCATTTTTTTCTTAATTGTGGCAAACGAGTAGTGATTATGCAACGAGAACTATGCTACTCACGTCAGCCAATAAAATAAATGGCTAAATTTACGTTTCATTGGTCAAGGAGCACGACCCAATCAGAATATAATATAGTGAATCACCTCTTTCGCATTAGCTGATTCAGCCGAAATGGTGGAATTTCTATTATTTGTATCTGAAGTGGTGATACTGGAAGAACCGTTTTCAGTCATTCCCTCTTTAAAGGTGTTTTCAGCACCCTCACTAATGGTTGTCAAGTTGAGTGCTGAGGCGTTAGCGTCCGGTCTTGGTGTTCCGTAGTGGTTGCCTAGAAACGAGAAGGAAATGAATTAGTCAGATTACATAATAACCTAAGCAATACACAAGCCATGAAATAGAAGAGAATATTTTTTTTTCTCAAGTAAGATACAAAAAAATATGACCGTAAAAGGTAGAACTATTAGATGTACCTTCCTTGTATAATGAGGAAATGTAATAAATCACTAACGAAGGCAAATACAGATGTCATTATGCTGTCATATAAGACGGATAACCTGATATCACGTTGCAGAAGAAAAAAACAGAAGATTGATACTTCACCTCAGATATATCAAGAACATGAACAGATAAATTTCGGAATAAATTTTTCAGGTTCAGAAAGTTTCTCGTCTTCTGCGACACAGATTTCAGCTTAGATTTGAAGAAACTCGCCCAAGCTTTCATCTTAGTTTATTAAACTGATATGGAATTACTTAAATTTGAAAGTACCTAAAGTAAATTATGAACAAAAACAAAATTAAATTGATGATAAAATGTTTGCTAATTATTAATTGACCAAACATTTATGCCAGTAGTCCAGAAGACCTTTGTCTTGAACCAATTACTTCTCAGAATCCTTAGTTTAAATTTGAGTAGAGTTTTAGATGATTTCAGAGTAATGTGGTCTCTTAGGGATTTATACTGTCATGCAATTCACAGATCGTTTAGCTCTCAACTTAGGTTGAAAGAAAATGCAAAATTCGCCCCTATTTGATAACCAGTCTTCAATATTCAATTTTTGATTTTCTATTTTCAAAGTTAATCTAATCTCTCTGCAGAGTGATAGATACCTTTGTACATTCCAGATTCAAGGAGATGACCAGATTTCTCCAAAGCGATAAATCGTTCCACTTCAAGGAATTGATAATCCACTCCGTCGCGTTCTTCAGGTCTTGGTTCTCTCGTTGTGCCTAAAATGATCAGAGAAGTCAATTAGGTTTATGCATTTCAAAGCAAATAAAAATTAATCCCAAGCCTAGCTTAGAATAAAGAGTGTGTAGACAGAAAGATAGGACATTTAGGAATAAGGCAGTTTTGCTAATGAAAGGATTTACATGTTCATCGTATCTATGGGCGATTATCTTTAACATTATTATTTCATCCCCGAAAAAAGTACTAATTTATCTATAAATCCAGTACATTTTGAATTTATTTATTTAATTCCTAAGTGTGAATGACATATAGTTTTAAAGTAAAATCTTATGAATTTATATTTTTTAAAAATTTTTTTTTGTAATAAGTAACAATCGAATACAATAACACTTACATGGTACAACCCTTTGATAAATATTATTGCGCGTGACTTCCTGGAGTAGAAATTCTGGAGTGCCGACCTCAAACTGAGCCCCAAGAAACCGATTGAGATGGGCATCACCAGTTGGAAGGGCAGAAGGGGAAATTAATTTAAGGAGAACACGGGGTCGATCACCATTTTTGGAGGAATAAAAGATAGTTTCACAGAGTCGTACAGCATCCAAGTGTGTAAATCCAGAAATGTGATAATCTCCTATTTCAAGGATAATATCACCAGGTCGAAGGATAGAAGGGCTCTTTTTGGGAGAATTTGGAGTGGGTGATGATATTATTGGATGGTAGATTAGCTGAGAGGGAATTATGTTTTTGCCTACGGTACAAAAAAGACCCTCATCGGAACCGCCTTCAATGGGAAAAGGAAGCGATTTTTCAAGTGAACTGGCAGAAAGAAGAACTTCGTAAATATTTGCGTCCCAAGAACTGCTCTTGCCCTTAGATGGTGTCGGTCCCTTCGTTGAAGAGGTGTTAAATATGCCTGCCGAAGCCAGAGACATTACGTAGAATCTAAAATTTTTAAATGATTTAAATTAAAAAGATTTAGCTAATGGATTTTAATAGACTGTGCCTTGTATGGTATTGAATAAACCAATTTTATAAAGATCCTATAAAAATATTCAGTCATAAGTCATAAAAAGATTAGCGTTAGAAATTCTATTAAATAAGCATCAAAATTTAATTTGATTATGAAGGATAACAAAATTATTTAAACCCATTTCATAACGACTATTACCAACCTAACACAATCTCAGATCTGCATAATTAGTATGCGTATGACCTTCATATTTTACCCAGTCCGCTGTTACATTGAAATGGCTAAACTGTTGGCTTTTAATTTATCAGACTTCGAAATCAAGGTTTCATAAAGATATTCAACAAGTAAAGCATCAACATATTTGTCCATAAAAGGTTTAAGAAAATTTAATATCACTTGAATAGAGGATAATGAAATATGAAAATGTACCAACGGCTATCTCAACATATAAGCAGGTTGGATATGTTTAAGGTTTCAGCTTTAACTATTACTTTAATTCTAGACGCTTAAATGATATCCATTCACGTTGTCAAAGTTGGTTATAAAAATCACTCATGCGAAATCTACTTAATATATAAATATTACTTTTGATGTGGAAGTGCTAATGAATCAACTAATGAACGTTTTTAAATTGTTCTTATAAGAGTCCTCAAGTTGATAAACGCATTGTGATGTAGATGTATGAATTTTAATTATATTCTTTAAGGATAACTCAAATTACTATCTAGAAATTCAATATGGTATAGATGCTATCAAATTATATATATATATATATATATATATATATATCACCCCTGCTATATTTGCATGAACTTTGAACTGAGGTCAAGTAGAGGAAAAATAAACACAGTGCTGAGGGGTTCGTTATTCATTGCCCAAATTGTTAATAAATGCCGAAGTGTTCGTGATGATTGGCTGCTTTGCGTTTAGTCACGTTTGCTTGGTGAATTTGATGCGCTTCGGCGACTCATTATAGTTTTAAATCGATAGCGACCACTTTATGCCTACTTCCCAAGAGGTACGAATTCGAACCTTAAATCTATCCATCCATCGCCCATTTGCAAAATAAAGCAAATTGAGCTACGAAAAAAGTAAAAAAAACGTGCTGTCATTTCTCCCAGGAATGTGCAATAAAATAACTTCAATTGGAAACGGTACTATATCCTTTCCTATTAAGCAAAAATGGTAGAATATCAAGTGAGACAATTGTACCATGATAGTCACTTAAGTTTTTTCACTTATTTTATAAATTTTGTTAGGAAAATTCTATGAACTTTATAAATATCTGATCCGTGCTTGTTGTTGATCATAAATATATTCAACTCAAACATTATCTCATCTTAAGAAACAGGTTAGTTCACCTGGTTCAATAGAATATTTAATAGATGACCGAAAAAGCGACATACTTTCATTGATGCATATACGTGTTTATGCCTATATATGAAATCGAGAGAGGGGCGTCTGTTAGATTTCATTCGAAACCTTTATATTTCTATTGGTATCTAGTAGATCGATTTATCCACAATTTGCGACTGATATCTTGAGTCGAAGAATTAATTAAACAAATAATAATTTTAATCATTAACACACAGATTAATATAAAGGTAGTTATAAAATATCATTTATATAATTATAAATAAATTAATTTGAAACGTATCTTCTAGAAATAGCGAAAAATTGATTTTGCAATTAGGGAGAATTTTGAAACTTATCTCCTATTCCTTAGGCCACGACCGCGAATAAATGAGTGGGCTCTATTTGTTTTATGAAATTGATTAACATTACAATAAGAATTTGTTACAAACGCATCACCAGCTAAAGCTAGAAATGTTATGCACACTCGAACAGTCAATAACCTGTGATGTATTAATGATCGCAGAGGGAGTAATTGTATTTCTGAATGCGCAAACTTTATAGAATAAATATCGAACAGTTACTGCATTGTAGGTCTAGCCAAGATGGCATCTTAATGTTTAAAATCTTTCCTACTAAATGCTTAGTTTCTTAGATGTCGGAAAAGAAGCATAGCTATTTTGTAGAATACTTTCATACTGGGGAATTTTGTAACATTAATTGAAGTGTATTAGAGGCGGATTTGAATTGGATTAAAATTTTATAATTTGTTCATTAGATTGAATAAGCAATGAAATACGTGAAGATAAAAAAAATAAATTTTTATTCCAGTTGATAAAAGGGTTAAAATAGTCGACGAACATTTTTAGTAAACTTATCTTGATAGATTTTGAGGGCATGATAGATTTACTTCCACGTGCTTCACCATGGGTAACGTATAATCATATGCAGGCAATTGACAAACAACCATGACCCCACTGTAATAAACATTCTATCAATTTCACAGTACCTAACTTACCTTTTCCTCTACCTTTGTGCCTGCTCCATTTGTATATGTGCATCAACCTTCTGTTCCTCCTCCCGACCAATTGTGGCTTTGGTATTCCTTCCCTCTATGAATTTCAAAGTCGACTAAATGGTAAGTGATGACCATCACAAAGCCTGCCATTTGATGTAAATAAAAAAACTTAACTGCTTAACGTACAATCCAATGTAAAGGTATAATAAAATCACATAACACAAATAAACAATATTATATTTTAAAAAAATAATATTAATATAATTTATAATTAAAACACAATTTTTTGATTACCTTTTTAGTTGCATTGAAAGAGAGTCACTTTTGTTTATACTCATCAACCTTGTCAGGAATTGCGGCGGGTATCACAATTGGTCCGCGTTGTTCTGTTCCTTGATTTGTTCCCTTTTTTACGTACTTCCCTTTATTGTATACGAATAAAATGCCGCATATATGCCAAAAATGTGGAGCCTCTTTTAATCGACCTTCGAGATTGATAGTTCATCAACGAATTCACACAGGAGAGGTAACTATTTACTAATTTTTTTCTGTATGTATTGGACAATTTAAATGTTATTTGATTGTTTTAGCGGCCTTTTAAGTGTCCCTGTGGGCGTAGTTACATACGCCAGCAGCATCTGAAAAGACATTCGATAAAATGTTCTGGCCAGCCTAGTGAATACAGGAAGCCCAAATCCCTTCTAAATAAATCAAATAATCTTAATGAATATTTTTGTCCAAAGTGCAATGCCGGACCATTTTCGAAAAAGAAATCTGTTTGGGCTCACATTGCCATCGTACACGGGTTCGTGATCTTTGTTTTAGATGCTCTTGAGTGTTTGTGATAACTGTGTGATTTTCATTGCAGTGAACGCCGATTTAAATGCGGAAAATGTGAGGCAGCATTTCCAACTCAATCAAAACTCGATCGACATTTAAATCGACATCATAATCTTCAATGCCCTAAATGCGCCATGGCTCTTTCTGATCCAGATTTTGTTCCTCTTGGCCCTCTTTTCAATCCTAACCAACGATTTGAAGACTTTTCTGAACTTCGATTACATATGGCTGAGGCACATCCTAAGCAAAGTTGGTTTAATTCTTTTTGGGCTTTATAGACAAAGTGAAAAATTTGTCGTGATTTCATATTTTATGCGCCGTCTTAAATATTTATCTACTCTCTCCTCAATATTCTAATTTTCGCATCATTCTCTTTACTGCTATTTTTTTGAGTTCTTTACATTCCTTTTTTTGCTAGTCTGTTAGCCAAGCTTCATTCAGTTTATATCTCCCTTCTACTTTGTCTTTTTTGTAGTGAATGTCGTAATACTTAGACAGTATCTTTACAAGGTATTGTCTTATCCCAACCAAAATTTACTTGTTTCGGCTGTCTAAATCTATTTGCTATTCTTGTTGCCCTACAGTCATGTTCATATATTTATTCTCGCTTAAGAATCGTTTGATACAAATTTGCACCTTTTTTGTACAAGTCTTGACAATAAACTATCAATAGTTTTTTGACCCATTGGGCTCTATCTATCTGACAAATCAGCTATTGAGCTGCTTACTTGTGTCTCATTTCTTATTGTTTACATTTTTTCAGACCGAAACTAATCTCTTAACGGTTCGGTTTGCCCGCACTCATCACAATTTTCTGTTATTAGTACCGCCGTGGTTTACTTAGCACTTTTTCTCCTTCATAGAATTCACTTGTAAAAAATGTGAGGCTCAATTCTCCCGTCTTTCTCAACTTCAAGCACACGAGACCACTCATCTCCCACTAAAAGAGAGGAAGGTCTTCATATGCCCTCACTGCTCGGGATCCAACGTAACGGGAACTAATGAGGAGACCGGTGAAGCCGATATAGATGTTCCAAAGCCCGTGGCATTTGCCTCCAAACGTAGCCTTCAGGCGCACATTCGAGCTGTTCATGCGATCAAGCTCCGACGATTTCCCTGCACATACATCAATTGTCCTGCTATCCTCTCAACTAAAGTAAGTTTCAACATTTTTATTAATCCCTAGATGTTAGCCAAGGTGGTTGTCAAAAGACCGTATTGGTATAGGATATAAATTTATCACCATGAACCCTTATTGTGTTACGTTGTAGTTAAAGCCTATATTGGCTAAACCTACCTTTATTCTTAATTGCCGAAGTAGCCTATTTTATGACTATTTTCACTTTATATTAACTATTATTTATTCTGAACTTACTTTGCTCTACTTACCATTTGGGATTTATGTTTGTATTCATTTATTTGTACTTTTGATTCGGGATCTTTCGTAAGAAATCAAAAGTGCCCTCGTTTTCTTCTTGGCTTATATTGATGAATGCTATTAGTCTTGGCAGTGTTTTTACTCTCCAAGTGGTGGAATTTCTCGTCGTTTTCTTTGCTTATTTGATTGATTTTAAGAATTGGGAATGACATCAAGCACGTAGTTATGAACTACTTTCATCGCAGTTTTTTCTCATGGGAAAATTAGTCTTTATTACTTACTGTCTGCATTCTCACATTTGGGACTTATTCGTGCTTTTATCCAGACTGAATTATGATTGTTTGGGCAGCTAATTAGCGTCAAAATAGTTTAATAATCCTTGCATCAGTATGTACTTTTTGCAAATCATATTACCATAGGTCAGGTCGTTTTTTTATCGATTTTACGGAGGTATCTTCGAACTCTAATAGTAGTTTGCGCAGTTTGTAGCCTTGACAGAAAATGCATGTATTCATCCACGTCTGGTGAACGCGAAAGCGTTTAGAGACATCTTTGACGGTAGACTTGGATCCCAAACATCTAGCGGAAAACTTTTCCTGTTATAATGAGGTTGTTTGGATTGAGCGGGTAATCTAAACTTTGTTTTTGTAAATGGTGACCGCGAAGGCAAACTTCCAACATCCCCTACACAAATAGTTCAATTTAACTTCGTCTCAGATCACCCATCTATGCTCTTTAAACGTCCTTTTTCTTCATTGGCATTCTTTTCCTAATTTCGTCTGTTTTTTTAGCCTATAATCTCCCATTTTCGTTCCTTCTAGCAAAAGCTCCAGGCCCACTTGTCTCGCCACAAAGAGGCAGCATCTAACCTGGAAGTCATTCGAGTATTTCAGCGTCCTTCTCTCCATCCACGTTGGACGCGATTCAGCTCACCTTTAGACCACGAAGCACAGTCAAGTCCAAAGCGGCGCAGGAAGTGTGTTCCTCTTCGTGATATGCGAGAAGCTTGGGAGACTGACAGTCAGAGTTCCATTCTGGCTGCGCTTAATAGATAGTTCATTACAAAAATATTTTCCAAACTCTTTCCCATTCTCGATGGCTGTGATTGTATATATTTATGTACAGATTTTGTTATCTTCTCTATAAATGGTCTTTCTATCTGCTAATTTTGACAAATTGTTTTTAAGATGTGTTGGAAAGAATGTTTCCTTTGTGGGGCTATATCGTTTTGAACTGCATACTTTTTGTGTTGTGATTAATAGCGTAATGCTTCGATGACAAAAATGCTTCAAATTTCAAGGTGTGTGAATTGTTGAAGCTGGCTAATCGTGACCGGCTTTTCCATTGAGTGGATGATTGGGTGTGGGTGGTTTTGTTATAAATTCTCAAATCAGGTGAATTTTGTCAAGAAGCGCGGTCTATTTTCAATTTCCAGAACTGTCTCTACTTTACGGATTAGTAAGATTAAGGAGGGGGTGGGGAGAGCGTCTTGAAGGATGGCACAATGAAACTACATCCATCAGAAATGTGACGCTGCAATTAACATCTGGAAGGAGAGGGTCAGGTCAGTTCTTTGGCTTACTTATTCGCTCACCGTCACTATTTCCGGCTAACACCGTTTAGCAATATTTGGCTATTTATTTTCAATTCAAGGACAAGTTGATGCTCTTTCACTTTTCTGATTGGTCAAAGCTTAGTTGACGATTTCTAGGGCAAGGCCAATAGTCGATCTGTGCAATTTTTTTAAACAAAGGGCCAATTTAAAGTGATAACACATTTCGTTGCTCGTCAACAGAAGTAAACAATAAGTCTAGCAGCATCGGTTGGCATATAATTGGGATTAAAAACGATTAATTTGAGTTGCGCTGGCCAATGGTCTGGTGCACGAGGGGGCGAGCTTGAATAGAAGAGGTTTTTTTGTAGATAAAGTATTTAGAGGGTCTCGTGGAGTTACAGGCCTACTTGGAGAATAGGGAGGAGGCGAAACAAGAAAGGGGTAGCCTTATCAAGCACGCCATCGACGCACGTGACAGCATGGCATGCAGTCTAAGGCTAATTCCCCATATGCCATTAAATAGTCATTATTTCATTTATCTATTGGTAATGGTGACCTTCCATTAGTTTGTGATGTTGCTAGATTAGCCGAGTTTCGATTTACTTCTTAAGCTATTGGTTCGCATTTTGCACTGGATTTCCGACATTACATTCATATGTCGAACTTGAGTATAGATTTAAGCTGGCCTTGACAAGACAGTTGAAATTTTCTCAACAATTGTCTCTTAAACCCTCCGGAAACATACAGCCGTTGAAGCACTTCTAGACTCAAGAGTCAAGTACAAGTTCGAGTACAAAGTGGTGAAGAATGCTTGCTCAGATTGATGCAAATAGCATTAGGAATTATCTCCTACAGAGTTCTGCAATTCAGTCTGAGATGTTTGATGTACCTTTGGCGAGTGTAGAACGAAGTTCCTATTTCAATCAATGCCACCCTTTCCTTATTATAAATAGGTGGATTAGTAATTAAACAATTTGATACTTCAGAATACCCTTTCAATCTTCCAGTAGATTAGAGAATGTAAAACATTCTTTCGTAAAATTGGATGAAGCACCTATTTCAACCAATTTTTTCCTCCCTTATAGTTTTCCTTATTTGACTCAGCATTAGGCGAATACTGTGACCAATCCGATCATTATTAAAATGAGGACAAGTTGTTTACTACTAACGATGTTGATGGTAAAAATAGGGTCACTTTGTACTTTTGCCAAATCAAAAAACAACGTATCAAAAAATTGTCTTGAATGGGGGGGGGTATAGCCTGTGGGACGCGTCATCGCATGCGCGTACACATAGGCTTGAGGTGCGGCCGTACAACTTCGCGTACGGATTGAGGACATGAGCACGCAGCCAATAGGAGCTCAATGGCCCTCACTTGTTTTACCAAATCCACCATGTTGTATGACTAGTTTCCTTCCTGTACTTACCTATTGCGTGGTTTATCTACTGAATAAACGTGCCCCGTGCTAAACGTCTGTTTCCTTCATAGCTGGGCTATAGCTTAGCTGGTTCTGGGAGTCTAGCTAGATGTTGGAGAATCTGCCAAAGAGATTTCTGAGTCAGTCAGGCTTTTCTAAGGTAGCAATCCGCTACAAGCCTTCCAGGTAAGTATTTAAAAGTAACGAGAAAGAGATGACTGCGGAGTTAGAAGGTTTTTGATCTCGAAATCGACGATTTCTGCTTAATTCTAATTTACGTTTTGGTGTTGTATTTGCCTTAAGGTCCGGGGTGCCCGACAAACGTGGTACATCCTGGGCAATGTATACTCAAACAACAAATAAAGTCCATAAACGGGTAGTTGACTTTTGACTTCAACCTACCATGACCCGACCGTATGTCATATCCGACCACTTCCATAGAACTCACCTTACCGTTTCCTCTACCCTTGTGTCCGTCTGTCTCTTTAACATCTGTGAATCATTATTCTGTCCCTCCTCTCGACTATTTGGCACTGTGATGTTCCTCCTCCCCTCTGTGAAGCCCGAAGTCAGTTAAAGGGCTAGTGATAACCACCATAAAGCCTGCCACTTCAAAATTAATAAATCCCTTAAGGTCCTCATTGCTTGAGTGACCTGTCTGGTCAGAACTCAGAGTCAATGACGCTTGACTTACAGATATTCACTTATATTCATTTTCACTCTACGAAAATTGCTATTATCATAAAACATCTGAAGAACTCGTATAAGTATGGGCCAAATAGCATGCATTCTCCCATCTTCTCATTCCCTTCTGTCGTACCGCCGTGGACACCTATAGAGGACGCATTGGGCCCTCCATCGAGTCCTGACTGAACTGTTCATTTACTCCTCCTTTGTAAATACACACCCTTCATCAGCACTTCCATCTCTTAATCGTGGTTGCAGTGCTCTTTGTATAAACCCTGCGTCATCAAAGTTCTGCTTTTTACTCCTCGTTGGGAAAAAAAAATGGAAGAAGTGCAGGACTTAGAGAATAGCTAAGATGGATGGGGGAGGCGTTAGAACTGCAACTATCAACAAAGGCTTTCAATGGCCAACCTCTCGGTGACTGAAGTCTTGGAGTTAAATCCCTCCATATCAAAATGCCACAGACTATAATTTCTCATTCTTGATCTGACTTAAATCCGCTTGTTCGAATTGTCAAATAATCAAACCCCATCGAGCAACAATGCTACTTCACTGTGGTGGGAATCGCATTTGAATTGGCAGATCACATGTAGTTGAAAATTCTTCAAAAGTGGAAAGGGCTCTATAGTAATACCGGGGTTTTCCGAAAGTCCGCCCATCCGAATAAGGGCCCACGGGGGCGATTATTGGGCGGATTTATGGAAAAAAACCGGCAGATTCTTGGCCGACTATGCCCCGATTTCATCTGTAGTGTGTGTGTGTTAAGGTTAAGTAGGGCAGTCCCAACAGGAAAAAGTGATTGGTAAATGCAAAATCTTTACATTTAAAAGAAATTCAATTGACAAGATAAGTACACAATTGTGAAAGAGTTTTACTCAAAATAACCACCAATAGTGTCCATTATAGCCTCACACTCCGGTCCCCCTCCCCCTCCCCCCAAAATCTGGAACAAGCTGATTCAAACCCATTTTTTCTCTGTCACGTAGGCACCTGGGGATTCAACTTGTCAAAATTAGATGACAAACAATAAGACAACGGAGCAGGCAGAGGAAAAGTGAAGACGCAGATTCGATACTCAAGACCACAATGGCGGAAGGAGGTGGGAAATTTTGAAGCCACATTCTCACACAGGCGATGGGAGTGGCATTACAGGTTAATAAGAGAATACGAATAAGGCAACCTTAATACGATGTGCAACAAGATTAGTAAAAAATAGATTACAGATTTGATGAGGGCGCGGTATTTAGGGGGTAGTTGGACATGAATAAGAAGTAGAAGGTGCAGGTACAGAATGCGGAGATTTGGGAGGGAAGAATACGTCTTTGGTGAGAGTACTGACAACAGAAGGGACTTGTTTCTTTCCAGTGTATTCAGCAGTTGAACCCAGGGATTCAAACTCAAAGGCGACTTCGTAATTCACTCGGGTTAGAATAGACATTAGATCCAGAACACGTCCGTATTTGCGCAGACCATTATTCAACGCCTGTATGAACCATGAACCATACACCGAATTTCTGAACGCGTAATAGCCTAATAAGAAGGCCAAAAGTAGCCAATAGTTAATTGGTAATATTTGAACCACACGCAAAAACCACATTCAAAAGAAAAGTAAGACAACAATCAAGTCATGCTATTTTTTTGCATTTTGCTCCGTGAGTTTCCGCGTGTCTCACGTAGCTGGTCTTATAAAAGAAATGCCAATCATCACGCTGTTTTAGTTCATTTAATAGGCCTTGCTTCGCTTGACATGACGATCAGAGATAATTACTGACCATTTTAAAACATTTAAGGGAATGGATAAAGCTTTTTGCAATTTGCTGTCCTATTGCTTTATAGCACTTTTCTTTGGCACGGATTTTAGATCAATAGCTGAATTTCCTCACATCTAATTTAATGTATTATCCAAATGGGTCAAAATATGGATTTGTGGGTGAAGTAATTCCAAGATTATGGAGAAACGAAGCACAATATACCAAAAGGACCCCCCCCCCCACCCCCGATTGAAGAAGACCAGATGGACCCTCTATTCCAATAAGAGAAAGCGGGGCGAGAGATAAACACTTGAACGTCGAGGTTCTTGTGATGCCCCAAACCAATTAAAGAAATAAAAAACTATTTATCCGATCCTCCAATATTAATCTAGAATTTTAAAATAACTAGCGACGGTTAAATAAAGTAGAGGGATTGAGGAGAAAGGCGAGAAAAAACTTAAAGGGATACTGAAAGTGGTAAGAAGATGAGTGAGGACCGACGAATACCAAAAGTACTTTAAATTGCCACATCCCAATTGAAGTCGGTCCTCACAAGTACCGGACTAATTAGTCTAGTAGAGTGGAAGTCCACTGCATAAACTCATAGAAAGACACCTTAATGATTGTTGGTAAGGTACATAACCAAAAGCACGATCCTGGGTGGATGATGAAGTAATCGGTATTTGCAAAGTCATGGGAACCAAAACAGACCCTGCTAAGAAATGGCATTCTTCCTGATGTGGTAAGGAAATGCTTTGCATCAATGGTCTGTGAAAGGCTCAACTTCCATATAAGAGGACGGTTTTCAAATATCCACCATGAATTTCGTGCCGGAGGTTTTACTGAGAAGGTGTTTGCTGATGTAATTCTCAAAAGATCGTGCCAGAGACTGGAATGAAAGGCCTTCGTCAATTAGTACTAGACGAGGTATATGCAAAAAAGAGAGAATTTTAAGTTCAGGACTCAATGAGCTCTTCAGACCTCGAATGGTCGTTGGATCATCCTGAATATTCAGACGACCTATCGAGTGGACAAACTTGAGAGCACTTTAAAAGACTTAAAACAGTTTGGAAGCGTGTCGATGCAGAACTTCACCGATTACCTCTCCAAATTAATGTTCACAAGAACGATAGAGTTAGATCTTCATTAAGTACATCGGCTCACCAGGGAATGATAAGGATATAGCCGATAAGGACATAAAACTAAATTCCATAACGACTGGGCGACGGTTGATTGAATGTATTATCGATTAAAACGCGAGCAAATGTACTAGAACTGTGCGTTGAACCTCTCCATCCACGTGTTTTACCTTTAGCATTATATAGATTAAAAATAATACCTCGTATTATTGATCCTAAACCACAACTGAAAGGTGAAAGTGGAACTATGTGAGTGGAATAGGGAATGAAAGTCATATGAAAACTCGTCACCAAGATTTACCTTCAGCAAAGCGAGTGGGATGAAGAGTGCGGATAAATCTGCACGCAGTTCAAGGAGAAACAGCAGTTGACTCAATAATCTTGAAGTTCAGATGATGGAAAAGGTTTATCCTGATTCCATGAATCCCACTTCTTCAACCTATTCTGCAATGCCTTCTTCATTCCACCCCCCCCCCTCTCCCTTGTGTAGGTGGGGTGGGGGGGTTAAATGAGAAAGATGCACAAAATCGACCACTTATGTAAAGCGGATTTGAATACTACCCTCCTCAGCAGTGTCGGAGTTTTTGAATGCTTTTATGGTCAGCATCAACTTCCCATGTTTTCGTGGTTATAATTATTTCAATGAAAATTAATTCTCGTTCATGAAGTATTTGCAATTGTGAGTGGGGAAAATTCGTCCTAACTCCTTATCGATATAAGCTAAAATGACAAACGCCACACACTGATCTGATATGAGTCTTTGTGTTGTGACCTTGTGACAGAGTACTTTAAATTTCTCACATATGATTGGGTCGTCAAGAGGGATATCGACATCAAATACAGTCGACTAAACCACTGGATTTAGATCTAGTCACACTAAGCCCATGAAATTAAGCAACGCATGCAAAGGTTTTTACGTAAGACCTACTGAGAAAAGGGAAGTGGTGTGTGAAATTTTGGGAATCTCGTTTCGAAATCGTCGATTTCTACATAATTCAAATTGTGTGTTGCGCCAGTCCATCATTGTTTAAGTTTTAGGAGAGCTCCGATCTGACAAAACGCAGTGGCACGAATAAGTTCAGAAGATATACACTTAGAATCGTCCATGGTTGGAAGGCTGGGCTGAGGTTGACAACAAAACAATTGTTTTCCAAGTGATCAGGACAAAAATAGCTCTAAAATACGCTTGATCCCAAACTCCGCATGTTAGAGTCACTAATATTTCCTTCAAGGGGTGTGCGATAGACTTACCCCCACGTGGTGCACCCTGGGCAACGTATACTCATACGGCCCCATGACCCCACTGTATGCCATATTCGACCACTTCACAGTACTCACCTCACCTTTCATCTACCTTAGCGTTTGTCTCTTACATCTTTAAAACACTCTTCTGTTCCCCTCCCACCTCTCGACATTTTTCGCTTTGATGTTCCTCTCCCTCTGTGAAGTCCGAAGTCAACCAAAGGGCTAATGATAGCTATCATTAAGCCTGCCCCATTTGATATAAATATGTATTTCCTTCAAAATTTGTCAATGCCTTAGCGCAACCCAAAGCGACATTCCTTAATGGGTTGAAGTGGGCCAAAAATTACCTACCTGCCAGCCAAAATGGCCTGTAACTGGGTCAGCCAATATTAGGAAAAACTATCCAAATATAAACAACAAAGACTAATTTGATTTAATTCTGGCAAAAAAAGGCTTAGATTCCTAATCAACACATTGCATGATAAAAAAGTGTGTCCATCTGGTTGATGACTATTACGCTAATCTGGAAGACGTGAATCGCAAAGCGACAAATCGACACCTATAATTGAACATGATCTTCAATTCATGAGCCAAACGAAAAAAATTTCACATTTTTCAAAGAAAGGTAATGATCTCCTCATAACATGGGAAATGAATTGAGAGGCTGACTTAACTCCACTTTCACTAACCACTCAGCTCCAAGTCTCCTTCAATCGACTTCATCTTCCTGTTTCCATCTGCAAGCTTACCCCCAGAGCGACTGATGATCGTCTATTGATTAAAGCCAACCCTTTGTTTGATCAATTTTGCACGGGACAAGTTAAGTCTAATGGGTTCCAAAAGGCTCACCAAGGTACACCAATAAATAGCCCAAGTTCACTTACATCTCGTTACAAAGAACTAAAGTAAGTTGGGGGGAATTACGTCGTAGTAGGATCGTAAAAACGGAAACAAAAAATTTGGTACGACCTTTAGGAGTACCTATTTTTATGGAGGAATTTGTCCTGAATAAATAGTCTTCCACTTATTTCAATAATTACAAATCCTAGAACCAATTAAAAGCTAGCATTAAAATTGTTAAATTTCGAGAAACGATTGTGGGATGAAATAATTTCTCGATGGTCAATTTAAGCTTATCTCTCTGTGTTTTACGCACTAATTAGGCGTCTAAATAGAGCATAATGCTGAAGTCTCACAAACAAAGTAATCGATTTTCGATTGAGAAACCCAAAAGTCAACATCAATTAAGCATGCCTACTTCTACCTATGATTACTTCTGAACCCTAAAAGGTTTTGGATCAGCAGATGAAATAGGTAGACAACTTGGTCATCAATTGAAAGCATTAAAGTTAAAAGGGGTTCCTGCATGCTCGATAACAATAAATAGGCGAAATAAAATCGATATATATATATATATATATATATATATATATTAATACTTTGACGTGGAATTTACCTAGATTCTTTTCTTTGTAATAACTGATGTGCAGTCCACATGAGGTCCCTTTATTAACCAAGATGCATGAAGATCCCAGGCAAAATCGAGAAAACCACAAAGTTCCGAATCGAAGCACTTGTTATATTAATTAACCACGTGACATAATGATCGAACATTGGGAATTACGAATTAACACTTTTTTTCAGTTGTTTGTGATGACCGTATTTCAGGAGATACTTGAAAGATGAGATTGCTACAGTCGTATTAAAGGCAGGTGTGATGGAAACAATGCATTACAGAAGACCTGTACCGGTGTATCAATGGGATTCTCCATAAAGGTGGAAATTTCTCTGAACGATGAAGAAAAAACAAGCGTATCCAAATCTCTCCTTCCTTCTGCAAAGTTTATTATTTATATCAAATGGCAGGCGTTTTGATGGTTATCACAGAGGGATGGAACATCAAAGTGAAAAAAAGTCGAGAGGGGGG
>UZAE01012115.1:37918-60974 GCA_900617975.1 Rodentolepis nana
CCCTCCCCCCAACTCCTAGTAGAAATTCCCTGCAAGGCTGACGATAGAGTGAACGAATTGACAGAATTAATACAAAAGAGGTGAGTGAAGACACCTTTTCCTTGACAAAGAAAGCAAATTTCAAGGAGGATGATGGTAAAAAAAGTTGCAATTAGAACCAAAGCATTTAACCAAATCTTAATTGCGATTTTGGACTCATGGTTCAAACTATTCTGTTAGGTTGGCAAAGAAAGACGAAGACTGCTACAAGTCGATTCCTACATGTGGAAGATATAAGGTAGACTTGAATAAATATTGCCGAATAAACACGGCCGATTTTAAGCCACATTCATATTAGTGGTAGTTAGGAGGGGATTCAAGTTTTAAACAAACAGGAAATAGATTTACTTATTTCAACTCCATCAAATTTATCCTATTGGGAAATAAAAACGCTGAAAGACATACCATTCAACTAAACAAACGTTGTTGAGCAAACATTAAAAGTATACCCTCTAGCAAATGTAACCTACCATTTTCTATCGGGAGAAAATGACTAGGAGTCATTTAATGAAAAAATCCAAACCAAATTTCAATTTTTTTGTCTATTAAGAGCAATAGATTCATTATTTCACAATGCACGTATAGTAAATAAAGACAAATGTAAAAATAAATTTTGAGAATGAAAAGCGACAAAACAAATTTAAAGAACGAGGAAAAAATTGTTTAAAACTGATAAAATAACTGCCGGGCCAAAGTAAAATTCTTTAAATGTTCCTATTTCAAATAGACCTCTCTCTCCCGGTTTGCATCAGTCTGCCACAGAGGTAACTCAGTAAAACGACAAGTATGTCGATTTGCACTTTCTAAGACCAGTGATTTATGAAGCTGCAAAAATAACAATGGACGAGTTCTTTCCAAAACGGCGTCCATTTTACTGCCAATATGATACATGTGCTGCTTGACGCCATTGAACCAAAGATGACTCGTCTGGAATGAGGGCGAAAGAGGGATAAAAAGAAACGCCGTTAATCCAAGTCACTTTATTGCATAGATAAGGGGTCTAAAAGGAGCTACAACAAGTCGTCTTGGCATTGTTGTTGCTGCTTGGGAGATCAAAACACCAGACTATGGCACCTTTGTCCCGAATAACTGACAAACTGTCAAGGCTGATATGCACCCTCGCCTCGATGAGGCTTGCAACTCTTAGTGACAGCCCACAGGAATGTATTATAACGAGGCAAAACACGAGCACTCCAAATATGAGCTTTTTGTCTTCTTCCAATCAGCTTCTTTTCTAGGCAATAAACCGGCTTACGAAGAGATCGAGGTACCGAAACGAATAACAGTTCTTTTTATCAACTTTATTTGTCTGAATCTTACGAGAAACTTAAGTCGAATAATAAACCACAAATTGGCTGAGTCGGATTCTAAAATGCTGAAAAAATGAACAAAAGTGGGGCGGTACCAAAAAGATTAAATTTGTGGATGATAAGCCAAAATAAACTCAATTTTATATATACACTAATTAATTAAGCAAATAGTGAATCGATTTGGAAAGCCTTTTATTAGCTAAACTGCTATTGGACAGGGCCAATATTATTCAACAAACCAACGATTAGTAAAATACGTGCACAAAAGTAATTACACGAAGTTGTCTAATGACAATTATCTTCAATTTCACAAATAAGGAAATCTCTGATCTAGAATATAGAATATAAGCAAAAAAACACCCTACTCAAAAATCATGTTGCCAATTTTTCGAAAGAAAAAAATTTTGTAGAACCATTAAAAACGCAATTCAAAAGGGTATATGAAATTTTGCTTCGAATTGTTGTTTGAAACATCTAACAAAAAGATATGACAGTTAAAAAGACCAAAATTTCAGCTATCGAGTTGGTCGGCATTGTGGTGTCAATCAAGAAACATTAATGAAGAGAATTAAGTCGAAAAAAATGGAAAGGAGAAGGGTTACCAAACCAAAGTAGCCGATAAATTAACGAATCCAAAGGACGTTAGCAAGTATGTTACACTCATTCAAACTAGAGTGCTCTGGAGCATGATTAGTGTTGGTTGAAAATAAATAGGGAACTTCATTATTAACTAACCTGAATAAAGAAGAGTTTTGGTTTACCAGCCAGCGACGGACACGTATTACCGCGAAATGGATGAATAAGTTGATCCAAATGAACTGGACCATCTGTTGCGTAAATTGAGCCGCCATCATCACCATGAGTTAAAATAACACAAGCAAAACAGTCTGCATCCTCGTGACTTGCAGATGATTCTGAAACATAGAAAACATGACAAAGTAACAGAAAATTGGAATAATTACCATCTTCGATTATGTGCAAAAGTTTGGCAGCGGTAGGATTTTGAAATGTCTTGACATCGAAATCAAGAAAGTGGAAAGTTTCCTCTAGTTTGACTAGGTCTACGTCTGAGCCTGGTCGCCTGGGAAGACAAAGAGCAGGTTTAAAAGTATCGACGGAGATAATAAGACAAGTTCCTCTACGGGGAGCACGGGTCTTATACACAAAGGAAGCTGGTGGTCTATGGGATAAAGTAGGTTCAACGGATTGGCATTTGAAGAACGTGGAAGAATGAGAGTTGGGATCAAAGGCCATTAGTTTGCAAGAGAAAAGGGAATTCTCGTACATGCTATCGGATGATATTCTCTGAATTTTAGCAGCTGGGGCGATCTGAGCGCTATCAACGGGGGGTAATTGGTCGGAAACACACCGATCGCAGCTGCTGTGGGAAAAGAATAAGATAATATGAAGATAAACATACCTTCTATCTGTGAATTCCAAATCATTATAGACTAGTGGGTTTATCGCTTCTTTTTCTCGCCACATTTAAATGTCCTCAAAAATAAAAGGACACGAGTAATAAAAACGGACAACCCAAACTGGGAATCTGGAGTTTACTGTTGGCGGTAGCTTGTGAACTTGAGCGTTTATTTGATATAAGTTTCAAAACCGATTTCGCTGTCTTATCGTAAATTTAATATAATTTTATTAATTTTTGCTTTTGTGATTTTTTTATCTTTTAAAAGAACGATCTATTAAAATACTCAGGCTTTCATCATATACTTAATTCTTCTAGAAATTTTTAATAGACCTCCACATTTCCTTTCCCTTTTTGGTAAATCTTCTTTGATCACCAGATAGTATATTTATAATATTAATGATTTTTCACTTGTATTATCATAGTTTGTTACCAAAAATCCTAAGGGCTATGCTTTTCTGCACAAAACAGTAGCGGTTTTTTGAGCAATTTGAAGATTCGTTAAACCCATTGATGGTTAAAGTTTCTTCAAAATTTTAATAGCTGATATCAATCAATTTAATTATCAAAGAAGCATAAACTCTAAAAATTATTGTCGCTGTTAATATGAGTCCAAATTGCAGAACACAAAAAATTTAGAATATAAGGTACATTTAATCTTATTTCTCGGAAAATTTTCTCTGGCCTAACTTTTCCTATCTAATTGTTCTAAGAAATTAGTAAATCTTCATCTGTAGTTATTTCAATTAAAATTGCTATCAAACCATTTTTTGGTAAATTTATCAAAATTTCGTATTCTATGTGTCGACATTATTTCATCATATGAAATGCCGCTATCTTGCTGTGATATGTCAATAGGCGCCTAAAAAGTTATGCGGTTTAGTTTATTGCCAACGTCATCCTCACTTATCTATTTTATTGCAATTCATTGCTTGCCAATTAGTCATTTTTCGCAATACTTCAAGCATGTTAATCTCTGCTGGAAACCTTGAGAGAGCTCGGCACTACGCGTCGGTGTCCTTCCTTAATTCCATCCAGCTTCAAAGGAACTGCAACACAATTTCACAATTCTATGTTAACGTAACTTTGTAATAAGTATTACATGCGCTTTGCCGAAAATTCAATGTTTTTTCCTCAAAATTATTAGATAAATCAATGTCAATAGACCAAGCAAACAACTTTCACTATTATTACAAGATAGTCCTATTATAATACTGCTTTAAGCAAGGTTACCGGCGACGGATAACACAAGCATATTTGTTCGAGCAGGTTTTGCTTAATGATGAGGTTTAAAATTGTGCAATGTAAACGCTTGCAATGATATAACTTAAAGTCTGTACGTATATTATCATATATTCCATGAAATCATTTTAGAACAAAATTTTTAATATTGACAAATGCCAAATGAATTATAATAATTGTGCCAGCATAAAATATATTCCAGTGACTCGAAATAAGAATTAATATTTGTTCTAAATGATAATCTAAAATCCTTAGAATAAAACAAATCTTTCGTCTATTTATTTTGCTTATATATTTAAATCAGATAATTTTATTTTAAATCTCATCAATATCAAATTGATTTTTTTTCTTTTTTCATGGCTTGTGTTTAAGTGCATTTTAAATACATCGTGTTATCTCAAGGTAAGGTATATAGGTAAATTATTTGTCTCCAAAATATCAAGTCCATAATGTCAAAATTGTTTCCTAGGTGCTTCTAAGATTCAATGAAAGACTTATTATGCAATTTTTATGCCAGTTTAAGTAATTTAAATTTTATTTTTCAGATGGCGGAACTGGGGAATTTAATAGAATGCCTTCGCGATATTCTTCCAAATAATTACGCGGATGAAGCTGACCCCATACTTCGCCTACGCTCGTATATCGAACGCTACCTTAATCGTCTCGATGATAATGCGGATTTGGCCAATTCCATTCAGGAATTGGAAACACATGAAGCTTATGTCCTCTGTTCCTTGCACCTTTTAGATTCGTTAGCTCGCCTCGATGCTCCAAACGCT
Organism: Rodentolepis nana; assembly: GCA_900617975.1. Classification (NCBI taxonomy): domain Eukaryota; kingdom Metazoa; phylum Platyhelminthes; class Cestoda; order Cyclophyllidea; family Hymenolepididae; genus Rodentolepis; species Rodentolepis nana. The sequence goes on from UZAE01012115.1 coordinate 42,706, forward strand.
AAAGAATCACCTTTATTTAGTGTCTACCAATTGCGGCAAATTTCTCAATGCTTAGAATTTGTTGTCTGTCTTGGAATATATCCCCTTCTTTCTTCTGGCGTTTCTATGCCCTTGGATTTGCGACTTGATAACTTTGAGAAGTTTAAATGTCCTTCTTCGAAAAATCACGAAGTTCGGATCCTAATTCTGTCCAAGATTTCTAACTGTTTTGATAGTCTTCTTAACTCTCCAATTGATGCCCTAAAGGATCTTTTTTCTATTAACAAATTTCTTGGGGATTATCTTGCTGTTCTGTTTCAACTGGGCTTCGGTCCTTTCCCCAAGGAAATGCTCAGTTCTAAATCAATTTTGGATGTCATTCGTAAATCACGAACTCGTCTTCTTGATATCGTCGATCGATTACCGCGTTCGTTAGCGTTTAAGCAACTATTTCTCTTTCAGTCCGGCTTCACTCGGAAGAAGGTATGCTTTCTTTAATACTGTTTCTTAGTACTTTTGGTTCGTGAAATGGTATCGCGCATACAGCTGAGATCAATTTAAATCTATGTAATGGGGATCATATTGGTCGTTTTATTAACTAGCTCTCATGGCGGATTTAACTTAACCACTTTTTAATCAATATAGGCTGGCTCCAGTTCCCATTTTGATTATTAACAGCGATCTCTGGCAGAGATTAATAGCGATCTATGCAAGCTGTAATACGTTTGTGGCGTTATAATTTTTTAATCTTGTTGACATTCCATTGGGTCTGCTTCTGGCTCTATTGCACTTTGCCATACTAGGAAGTTTCTATATCCCCTAGTTGTCGCTGGGGAAAGAGGCAAGTCGCTAGTCAGTCAACTTTAATCACTTTATTAAACAGATAATGGCTTTATATTGGAATTCATGTTGTCTTTATTTTGTTATTATTGGTCAATAGATACACTGTTGGACCAATTATAGTCTTTGTCTCAAACAATTGTTTACCTGTTATCATCGATGTGCCTCGAAATAAAACGGGAACCGTGTGGTTTTGGGCTTTGCTTATCGCCTTTCCATAAATTTTGAATAAGTTTTCTTATTTCAATATATATATATTTCTTTATCTTTAAAAACATGCTTTAAAGCTTATTTTATTGTCTTATATTTTTATTACTTTTCTAAACTAGTCTTCAGATAAGGCGACTCGTGCTCCAAAGTGGCTTTGTAGCGCCTGTGGTCGACTGATAACCCGCCTTTTTATGGCTCGTTCCCAAAGTACTACCGGGCAATCCGCCTTAAAAGATCTAATAGTCGGTGTTGTAGATGTCCATTCTACCGATCCTCGACATGTTCCAGCTGTGGCCTCCTCTCTAGCCCATATTCTTGCCACTCCACCACAGGCCTGTTCTTCCTCCGACGAATACTTCACCAGTCTTTCCTTTCAAATCACTGATGTTCTTTCCACGTCCAGAACTAAACCTGTCGGTTCTAAGGACGTTTTACCTCAAATAACCCGATTAGTTGCCGTTAATACTATTCATGCCATCTGTGAGAGAGATCTTGAGCTTGGTAAACGGCTGTTTTTGAATGAACTCATTTCCAAATTAAACAAGATTATGTCGACCGATGAGAGTGGCGATGTCAAGATACCGTCAGGGGTTATTGATATCTCTGATGTGGAGGAAGTACTCTCTGCAGAAGACTTGTTCTTTGTTACAGACTTTATCTCTGAAGTAAGTGAGGAGTTTATAATTTGCCTTCTTTAATTGTATTCTATTTTTTAAATTAATTTCTTCTCTGTAGCTTTTAGACACCAGGCATCCATCACAAGCGCTGTGCAATCTCTTGGCAAGGTATTCTCACATTTGGTTTCATTTCTGCTCTCTTCTCAAATTGGCGTCTCCAAGTGGGATTGAAGGAGAGGTCGAGGAGGAATGCCAAATTAAAGAGGCATCTGATCCCTCTCCTGTTAATGAATTCAGGTGAGTTGGCACCGTATTTCTGATGAGGATCGATGTGTTGAGTGGAGCAGATTTAAATGACGGGATCATCTTTGATCCCGTAATTTAAGGTTTACATCCGCTTTTTTTGGTTTTTTGTTCTTCCTTTTATTTATTTGAGAATCCTCTGGACTAATGATGTTAGGGTGTTGTCTCAAGCATTAACAATTTCTAATGACTTAAATTTGTTATTTTTTTCAGATCAAGACTTCTCTCAATTCTGTCAAATCACCTCCTTTATCCGGAGATATCTTTTCGGCTCATTCGAGGCTGGATTCACCTGCCTCCACTTGACCTATCTACATTTAAACCCCTTTCTTCATCGGAAGTCGATTCGTTTTTGTTTCCTCTATCTAGTTCGATAATTCTTCGTCCGGCTTCTCTAATTGTTTCGAGTTCATTAGAGTCTTCTATGCCTCAAGCACCGTTTCGTGTAACCAGGACAGCTGAACCTTTATTCCAACATTCTCTTGAAATGATTTCCGCTAGAATTGCCACTGTAATTGACTTACTTTCATCACCTTTAAACGTAAATGTAATTGGAGACGGCTCTACGGGAGCAGATGAGGAACAAAAGTTGGAAGAAAAAGCAGAACAAATGCTTAACACGTGGACGAAGGGATATCAAGAAGACTCTGAGCAACGATCTAATCTTGCTGCAAAGCTACTTCTCAGTCTTATTTCCGACATTAACTCTAGAGTTGTGGGAGATATTAATGAAGAGAAATGCAGCATTCAGGTCGTCATTCAGCCGACGAAGTTTGATAATGAGAGAGCACATCAGGACTTCTCGATTCCATTGAGTGCCTGCCTTCTTGCGAACTCCATGCTTGAATGTCTGGATCCTTCAAATCTCTGGCCATCTGAACCTGCTTTAGCTGTTCAACTAATATCGGTAAAATAGTCTTACTTGCACCTGTATTTCATATATATATATATATATATATATATATATACCCTTTTCAAGCTACATGTCCTTTTTTCTACTTTTAGTTAACCCTATCACGACTTTGTGCAGTAATTGATGTGATAACCGAAAAGAATCTACTCAAGATTGCAGAGGAATCACTTAATCTCATTCTTGGAATAGCAGCCTTCTTCGTCAATTACATGGAGGTAATCTATTAAACCCTAAAAATCCGCGGTCGCTGCTATTAAAGTTTTACGCCCGCTTTTTTTCTTTGTAGAAGGGAGATAAGGTGTCAACCGAAGTGCGTGACCACTTCGTTGAACTGGTTCCTTTAATGCAACGAGTTGAATCCTCTTTTCCAGCGTCTAGCGCATCGGCTGAATTAGCTCAACAGATCAGAATTGCACTCTGTACACGCGGTGCCTTCCCAATTCCATCACAAAGTCCGCAGCCCAAACCTGCTTCCAATAAGTGCCTAATCGAAGAGTTATCTTGGACTTCCTCAACAGATAATCATTCAGTCTCCCCATCGAATCCAAAGACTGCTGAGATGCCTCCTCAGTTGACCGAAATTTTCAAGTTACTAAGTGACCCCTTAATTCCAGTTAAAGGTCATGCTCTTATTGAACTGAGTCGATTGCTTGAGTCTAAGGATTCCTGTATTATCGGGTTTGAGGATAAAATTTATGATGTGAGCTGAAAGTTTCCTGATCTTTGCTTAGATTTTATGATAAGTGTTTTATGAGTTTTGTGAAAATTTGTAGACTCTTGTGGAATGCATGCACCACGATGACAGTTATATCTACTTGAATGCTATTCGAGGTCTCTCCGCCATCGGAAATGCATTCACAGATCGTCTTCTTCCCTTTCTTCTTGATCAATTCCTTAACAAAACTGCCAATGTTGAATTTCGACTGAAAATTGGCGAGGCTATTGTTCGAGTTTTGCGTGAATTGGGTTCGTGTTCTCTTATTTGAAATCGATATATAAGCTTTTGTATTTGTTTGGGTTTAAAATATTTCCCTTCGTTGTTCACTCATCCCTCTGACCCTATTGTGAGTGAAGTGGATTTTGGTCTTTATGCTTTGGAATTTAATTTTTGCTATGCAGTTTCTGCACCACTGGCTTAAGGTCTTTTTTCTTAATGGAATAATGCATATTGCATACTTATGCATATTTAATAGTATCATCCTGCGAAAGGCTAATTTAGGTTAAAATTGTCTAACCCTTTAATACCCGAATATTTTTTTGCAAAATGCACCCAATCGCACTCATGCGTGCCTCATAGCAGACAGATGCCGACGATGTGATGAGTTTTGGTGGTGGCATCAGGTGAAGGTTATAGACACGTATTGGACGTGTTTCAAACGGCAATAGTAGCGCCTTCTGTTACGAGTCTGTTGTACCAATGGAGCTTATTTTGGAAGAGGAACGTGTACGGTCCTGCAGGGCGTTTAGAGGTTAACCTAATCACGTGCTTGGTGGAAGATTTCAGCGTCATCCATCCATTAACAATACTCGTTAACATAATTATGAATAAAAAGTGGACATCCTAATTTCAGAAAGATTTATTTAAGGACTTGTTGTCAATTGTTCACGAAATTGGTATATTTATTTAAGTGGTTCCTCTGCAGAATTTTAAGTAAATTGTGAAATTACTGGTCTTTGGTTTTCACTGCGGCAAATTTTAACTTTAATTAGGCGCTTTTTTCGTAATGCCAAAACGTCTTCTCATCGATATTCATCTTTTCAAATCCGGCTTCTTCAACTTTCTTCATTCGTTGAAATAGCAAAAGATGACTCAAATCACTTTGCACAATAACTGACCACATTTGATCTTTTATTTAACTTCACAGGTGAAATCGCTCCGAAATACCGAGATTCAATTGTTGGAGGACTTATCACAGCCTCTAAAGATGATTCCGAGTTTATTCGAGCAGCTAGTCTTTCAAATCTTGCCGAAATATGTCGGCTTCTGGGCAAATCCATCCAGTCTGTCGTCTATGAGGCAAGCGAATATTTCTCTAGTTGAATAATACACCTCATTACTCTTTAAGTGATTGCCAATGTTCTGTTAAAGGTTTATAATATGATGGAATACTGCTTGAAGCATGATAATTCAGCTCTTGTTCGAAAATCAGCAGCTTATTTGGCAGGAGGCTTATTCCGCGCCGGTCCGTCCATTTCTCGACGTGATCAACTTGCTCGTTTACCTGGAGAAATTGTCAGAGACACTCATCGTCTATTGAGGGACCGATCAATGATTGAGAGAGATGAGTTAGTGCTGGAACAACTGGAGGCAGCGATGTTTGAAGTTGACGCCTGTGCTCGCGAAGCCGCGTTTCGTCCTGCAGCTAAACCTGGAGATTTAATTAAGGAAATTCGGGTGTTGAGACCCTTTGATCAGTAATTGTGAAGATTATTTAAGGTTGCAATATTTTTGTAAATATAAGTATTGATTTTCTGAACTGTTTTCATTTGCTTTTGAATAACTTTTGCCAATGTACATATCGAGAAGCAGTTAGACGTGTTTTTTCGTGAAAATAAACAAAGTAGGAATTGCTAAAGGAGTTTGAGTCTTGTCAAGTAGGAGTGGGTGGGGGAGATTTGACGCATATGAGGTTTCAAAGTAGTAGTAAAAATATATTAGAATGGAGGGGTGGAGGGTGATAATTATTAACATGTCACATGGGTTTGACACATTGAAATGAAAGCAAAAAGTTGAGTAATAGGTCTGATAAAACATGAGATTAACTATGGACGTGATTAATTCCTTTTCAGACATCTCTGCCATAGCTGCGCCTTGAAAGTTCACTCAAGGTTAAATCCAAGTAATGATGGTGACGAAAAAATGAAGGAAAAGCATTTTAGGCATCTAAATATTAAAAACAAATAATTGGATGCGTATCTAAGGGAAAATACTCCGTTGTCCTTAATAAGTGTCAACATTCCCTTTCAATAATGTCTAAAATAGAAGTTTTATTTATTTCAAATGGTAGGGGTCTTGATAATAATCATTGGTCCTTTAGCTGACTTCAGGCTTAACAGAGGGAAGGAACTTCAAAGTGAGAAAAATTCTAGAGGAGGAACAGAAAAGAGATAGGCAGATACAAAGTCAAAGAAAAGGTAAGATGAGTACTGTGTAAGTGGTTTAATATGGCATACTGTGGGGTCATGGTAGTTTGAATTCAAAAGTCAACTGCCGAATAATAGACTTTTTGCTGTATGAGTATACGTTGTCCAGGGTGCACCACGTGGAGGTAAGTCTATCGCACACAGCAGAATTAAGTAAGAAGTAAGAAATAATAAGCGTTGCGGAACTGTAAAAACGCTTTATTTTTGATTGAAGCTTTTGGCACTCCAATAGACTTAAATTTCTCTAGACTTCGTGAAAATTTTTGGAAGTAATTCTTAAACCAACCAATACTAAAAATGTTTGATTATTTCAGAATTGGTAATTAAGTCAGAGCCTAATTAAAAGGCACCTTTCACCTGCTGATATGAAATTTATTATTATTAACTCATAAAATCGAGTTGGTTCTTCTTGAAACTGATATTTTAAAGACTACATAGTTTTGGATAGTCATTGACTATTATTGGTCAGGTTGAGGTTATTTTGTATGCTCTATATCTGGTGAACGCGATGTCATATGCAAACGCTGGATTTTCTGATAATGATGTAATATTTCACAATACAGACCAAGTGAGTTTTTATTTAAAGTCTATTTTAAGAACTTACAATCAATTAGCCTTGAAGGCAACATTGAAATTCCAACAGCCCAATCTACTTCGAGAGGAACACTTGATGAACCCATCAAAAAGACATTCGTAATTTACTGCTTTTACTTATTATGCCTCAGTTAAGAGATGCTAAATCCGTAGGACGAAAAATTGCCCACGTCATATTCCCACGACGAGGTCACGAACTTCTCAGTGATTGTAGGTGCTGTATTTTTCTTACTTATCTTGCTAGGGGATCTTTGGGGACCTTTCTTCATATTTATTATCCTTGCACTGTAAGTTGCAAATTTAAAGTTTATTTATTAATTTTAAGGTATACGTCTTTACTAACTCGTGTTACAAGTGTTTCGTTTATCATTCTATTTTCCATGTTCCAATGTCACTCGAAATTCTGTTTTAATATGTCATTTTCGCTCAATCGTCTTACTTCTTCTTATTTTAAGCAACCGACGATAAACCATTGTATTGTAGGATATAGTTTTGGCACTATATGGTTTATTAACTTATTTGACTTGGCTTGGCCATAGTGCCTCGAAGTTAATGAGCTCTCATACTCAATTTATTTTAAGTTGGATTTTAATTACGATATTTTATCGCTATTAAAGTTATGGCGCGAAGCACCACATCTCTTTATGCTTATATTTTGTTTGTCTGGAAAATCAGTGTCAGGCGTGAAACTACGTCTATAAAAGAAACAGTTGGAGATACCGTTACCGATTATTTATGGTTCCACACAGTTGAAGATATTCTAGTACCGTACTTCAGATTGAAGTTATTGCTCTGATCAACGTTTTATCGTCAACCATTGTTACGTATCACTTTACAGGGTTCTACAACTTAGTCACGGACAGAAAGAAGATGCCGGAGCACCACAATTTGCTCAAGTGTTCGTGGTATTTTGGTTAGGAGTTTTGACGGTGTCCATCAACACCAAACTTCTTGGAGGCAATCTGTGAGTTCTTTTATCCTCATATTCCCCCTTTTTTCTTAGCTGAAACGACTACTAATATACCCTCTTTTTGTTTAGATCTTTTTGTCAAACTGTCTGCGTTCTTGGTTACTGTATTCTCCCCTTGGTTACAGGACTAGTTATTAATGTCATCATCAAGCTATTCACTTCAGCTAGCACTTGGGTTTTGTGTATTCGTCTCGTGCTGGTTTTCGTCGGTCTCTGCTATTCACTCTTTTCTGCTTCGACATTCTTGGCACCCAATTCAAGGCCCAATTGTGTTGCTTTGGTGGTTTATCCACTCTGTATTTTCTACTTCTTCATCGGATGGCTGGTATTTGTTAATACTGGATCAACGAGAATATGAATTTGATTTGCATCGTTATTTTACATTTATAAGCAGACATTTCCATTTTTCATTGGCATAAAGACAAAAAAAGTAATATAGTACAACCTGATTTCTCTTTTTTTAATCATATTTTTTGTACAATTGCCATATTTACTTTCCATTTAGAGAATGTGGTTTAATTAACGGCTTATTACCTCATTGTTCTTTAGATTTTGCGGAAAAAATGATCAATTCAGTTGCTTTTTTTGCGTCGATGGATTACTATATTGATGTTGGGCGATTGATAATCCAACTCATTTATTGTTTCCAGTAAACGAATTTGTATAATTTGATAATGACAGACAAGTTCTCTCATGATTTTGGAAATACAAATGTTAATGCTTTTCGGAACAAGTCGATATATCACATATCAATTAATTACATCGATCTACAATAATTCAATTTAAAACAAACAGTGCACTGATCCACGTTACGAATCTATAGATGAATCGTTAATCAAATTGCCATTTCAAAAGAAGATTCTTGTTGATGCTCTTTCTCAATCGCTTTGCATGTTTAGTGGTAGTCAATTGATCTGGGCAACTTATCAGCGCACCACACATATATATACACAACAATTACGAATTTCGCCTCTCGTAATTCATTTTCCGAAGCATTTCCACGTTCAAGCATTTAAGAGGATACATGTACGAATCTATCACCTGCCTCTAAGTTCACTTGGCCTCTCGCAACAGTCCTGGGCCTTAATCAATAGCAAAGATGCTTCAAAACTTTAAAGCCCAGAAATCTGCCACCAGTGTGTGCATCACGTTCAGTGAATACTGACCTTGTGACTTTTCCGTCCTCTACTCTCTGAGAAACCACTATAATTTGTGTATTGTTATTAGTAATAACCACAAACCGTGCTATTAAACCGTCACCTTCGTGCAAGTCTGTTTAACTAATGCTACATAAAATAATAATGTATAATTGATGTTTGTGATAGTTGTATAGCCGAATTTGCCTGATGAAAGCTTCGTTTAAGCACTCGCCTTTATCGGTTAAAATTGCCACATTTTCAGACGATCGGGTTTAATGCACATTAAGACATTTATTTAAAACCTTACTCTTATCATTTAAGTAACATTATTTTTACTATAATTCACATTTGGCCCTAGTTTAGTGCTTTACTTCAGCTCACATTGTGGAGTAAGCTGAGTCTTGTAATAAATTAAAATGTGAGATTAGCAACTTATTTAAGAGGAATTATACTCCTATAGCTTTTAATATGACGCCGCTGTATTGTAGCGTATTATCACACTAACAAGCCTTGCGTATTATTGGTAAGGAGCTTAATTCCTATATTACAATGGATATTGATTGGCGGTTGGCTAGGTGGTCTCCACGCTCACCACCGCATCCACTCCCTACACGAAGTGGCACGGCCGTACCTTCGAGTCTGTCTGAATGCGCATGAGATTCCATCGCTCAGCGGTGACGGCGTTGTATGCTCCATAGAATCAATGACACAAATGCAAATTTATTTAAACCTGCGCGTAGCACTGACGATGTCTTTCAAATTAAGGTGAAGTGAGGCAAGTAAATGATTGGCTCTAACTTTTATATGACTCCTCAAAGCTCTCCGTCTATGTGCCCGAAAAGCATAAAACCATAAATAAACAAGATTAATAGCCACACACCCTCCAGCATATCCAATTCATTCGGATTTAATGCGAAAAATTCTGGTATATATTGACAATAAAGCCGTTAGCATAATCCGAGTAGTGCTATTTTGATTCCGCTTAACTAGATTGACGAGAACCTCCCCACTAGGGATCGTTATCCCTTATTTCCATTCAATGCTCCTCAGAAGACCTCAGGGAGAGAATGGGTCTCTGTCGGACCTTGTGGAACTGTGCCAGCAAGAACTGAGTGGAAAGACACATGAGACGCTCTTGATGAAAGGGATTTAGAAAAAATCATATTTGGGTTGTTGTCTTCTTAATTTTATACCCTTACCAATAAAAAAGCAGACAAGTAGTTCGGCTTGCAAGAGCGCATACCTTTTACCAGTGGGAGAAAATCAAGTAATTAAAAAAAAGATTCCCAAGGTTGGAGAAATGGTAGAAGCAGTCAGTGCATCGTAAAATCCGCAGAGAATTTCCCTTACTAAAGCCCGTCAAGAGTCATCATTCTCATACGCAAACAGTTTAAACTGCCTGAAGTAATTTTATTATTATTGTGTTCAGTCACCAATTTTGCTCCAATCAAATGCAGCGAGAATAAGGCAAGGCAAAAAAACTTATATCTTGTTTCTTGTGCAGTGCTTAAGAGACTCACCTAACCGTGTGGTTTTAAAAGGTTAAGTTAGTCTAAGAACTCTAGATTTTAGGTTCCTGAAAGCATGAGCTTTCAGTGTGACTGTGACTGTTATTGGCTTTAATTACAACCTGGAAAAATGGAAATCATTCAATCGATGATCGCTAGTGCGATCACATTGTTTAAATCGAGTTAATGGGAAAGCAAATTCCCTAGAAGAGTAATTTTTGCATACCCAGATCAACTATTACTATCATTTTTTTCCTGACAACCTTGCGAAATTATAAGCTAAAACGAAAATTTCCCATTGTATTCCTCTGGGGAAACCCGTCACATGCTTTCTCTCCAGTTCTGACGAAGAATCGACTCCTGCCTTGGTTTTGGAAATTCTCCTCCATGTTAGAGCTTATTGAACACCATTTTATCCTACATCTCAAATTATTGCCTTTAGATTGTCTTCTTTACTGATCGACCGGACGTAATTTAATTTTGCAATAGCCATATTTTCAGGAAGTGCAGTTCAAAACGCCTCTCCATTAAAAGTTAAAATATATGTTAAGTTTAAAAGCCTGTGAATTGTAAATTTTTTGTGCAAGTTGAGTATAAGTGCAAGTAATAGCCCAACGAGGTTATTTTAGATTAAGTGGGCAAATTGTTTTCCCAAAATCCCGAATGGGTCATTTAATTAGGTCATATCTTAGCGCTGACCTTTCCACCATATCTTCATGTTGCAAGCGTGCCTTAACAACAATTTGATTAAATTCACATGCTGGTTTTCAATTCCGCTTAATTATGCAAAGTTTTTTGGTACTTTTTTCCATTCATACATTTTTGTTAGCATATTCTTAAATTTATAGGGAAAAAAATGATTAGCCTAGGAGGGAGGGGGGGGGGGTGGACTTTGTACTCCTCTTATTTTGCTTTCTCCCATGCATGCTAACAGTCATTAATCTAAAAGAGCACATTCGGAATGCGACTGGTGAGCAAGAGACAGCTTTAACCAATCGGAACGCAGCAGAGAGTTTGCTAGTGTGGAGTGCAATGCCGTTCTTCTAATTTAAAACCACATACTCTCAGTGGCAAGATCTCTTTTACGCTTATCTACTGCTGTCACTCATCAGATATCAGTGGATCAGGATGACACAGACGAGACGAGAGCTACAAGATTTCCTCCGAAGCTATGACAGCAATGGTACTGGCAGTTTTGATCGTGATAGATGGCTTCATCTCTGTGCCAGTGCGACGATCAACCTGCCTCAAGAAAGTGCAGCAGATGTCTTTGATAAATTAGATTCAGATCACGATGGTTTGGTTCGAATCGATGATTTACTACAGAGTCTGAGTGAATGGCAAAACTCAGTTAATTCAGATATTGATGACGAGGTAATCGTTGAGACTGGAAGACCTGTCGATCTAGGTCGTTTTGCAGAACTCAAGTTAGCCCAAGCGAATGGATTTCCAGTTGGTCTCTATGAATCTTCTCCCACGGAAACAGATAGAGAATTCGGCAAGAGGTGAGTTAGAGTCTTCCTAAAGAAAATCGGTTATTAATAAGCTGATCCTACATCTATTAAAAATGGTCTTTTATTCACTTCTTACAGTGGTATTATAAGTACTTGAAGGGGAAAAAATGTTTGTCGTTAATTGTAATAATTTAACTGAGGTTGGGACTAAGTAACGTTCCATAATCGAATAACAATATTTCATTGGAATCAATTTTTCTCTAATGATTCATGTCAATTTGTTTTGCGTAATAGGTTATACCCACCGTCAAGAGTTTTCTTTTACATCAAAATAGTTCAATTTGGCTCAGCGTGTAGTATTCACGATATCTCCTGTTGAGTGGCTTACGTCAGCAACTGGAGAATACCCGTGATAATTTTACCTGCCTATTTATTTCCGATACAGTTGCGATAAAATTGAATGACTCTATTCAAAGCTAATTGGTTATAAGTTGAGTCAAATGATCCACCTTTTGCTCTCAAGTCGATTAACATTTATTAGTGCATGCACCATGTGCAGGCTTTACAAGATGGGCTTATGCCTTAACTCATTAATTGCCGTAAGCATTTAAACCCCCCCCCCTAATATGATGACGCAATCTCACAGACATCACAACAAATGTTGAATTCATTGGATTTACAAACTTAGATGACAGCTTTTAAGTGTCAATGGGAATAACAGTCACTTTTAATATTACCATGGTGCCATAGGACGAGGAGTCATATGAGTTTCTGTGCTATATTTACTGAGGGATAGAAATTGTGATGTGAAGATTCGGTTTGTGAGAGGTAAATGCCGTCATTTGGGTGTAATTGGTACCACAATACACCCTTTTCAATGCTCAGTTCCCCCCCCCCCCTCTTTGTTGTTAAGTCGGACAAAAAGTCATTTGACAAGAAGGGCCTAAAAGTTACTGGTGCACATTATTCAAATTGATTGTTATTTGGTCTACTCTAATGACGCATCTTATTCGTTGATCTACTGAACTTAGGAGATTCTAATTCCTGTGACTTTTCTTTACATTTCGTGGAGGGTTTTCAATATTTAATAATATTCGGTTAGTGATAATATATCTAATATTAAATAAAAATGAACTTAAAATGCGTCTTTTTGCATCCTTCGCGATTGCTTTTCAACAAATTTGATAATCGTTTAGATCATCATGACCATTAAATTAATTTGATTTAAAGCTGTTAAATTGACTTAACATCGGTAATTAACTTGATTAGGAAAGAGGTTTAGGACCACAAAATCGAATTTTTGGTAGATTTCGACATTATAATCTAGCCTAAGAAAGAATATGATGACAACTTTAGAGAAATTGAATTGGAAATAGGAGAGGAATCATTGCCGAAGAAAATCGTATCACTATTCATCCAGCTCAAATTGGGAGGCCCCTAAAGAAAGTTCCCAGTGTTCCGCACCCGACAAATTACCACCTTGATAACCAGTTCCAAGAGTGTTTTGATCTACTGTTTTGCAAAATGGCTATCTAAATAGGTGAACATCCTTTGGAACGCAAAAGAAAAAGATTGTTAATTAGTGAACCATTGTGAAATGGTGCATAAATATATTGCTAATAATGAGCAAGCCAAAAATATTCATTCTTGTTTATATGAAATGACATTCTGATATCGGTCGTTTAAATAAGCACGTTGATACTAGTCTATTTCGGACTTTGTGGGTTAAGAAGATATTGATTGGATTTTCATGGATAAAAGTTTGTTAGGGGGGAATGAAGTATCAACGACATCTGACTTTGATATGGACTCGGTGTTGATTATTAAATTGTAAATAACATAAATAAAAGATCCCAGAAATAGTCCCATTTGCTAACAGTTGTTTTTCTTAAAAAAAAACAAGTGAAATTAAAGAACGAAATCTAATCTTAAAAGTATTTGATTTTCAGTTTAATGGAAGCCCAAAAATTGAGTAGAACCATAAGCGAATCCTACCCTGAATTGGCCGCCTCCTTCAGCCATCTGCTCGAAACCTTCAAAGAGGATATTATGCTCAAAGAGTACGAAAATGCTGATTTGGAGCAAAGCTATCAAAGGTGATGCCTGTCATTATTTCAATTTTGTTAAAATGAATCCAATATTCTATCCCCAAGATTTGAAAATATAAATTCGCATTTACGCTTATTTTCTCATAGCGTTAAGTAATACGTGTTAAAAATTGTTTTGTGCAAATATTAGCATAGAAACATGACCATTAAAGTTGTGCAAATAATGTCGTCGTCTGATTGGCGGCCAAATTATAATTGGTCGTTTCGGCTAAATTCCCATTGGTTACACAGTTTAGAAGTGGCTGCATTTCTTGACCCCTTCCATAAGACATAACTAAAGAACCAATTTAAAATAAGATTAATTAAAAATTAATTTTTTTTTCTTTATATTTAGAGAAAAGCAGGCAAGAAAGGAGGATATGCGGAGACTAGAAGAGGAATTAGATGCTCAGATTCAGTTGGCCGAAGAGAAACTGAGAAAAGAAGTGAGTTATGTTTCCACATCGTCTAAAAACAACATAATTCTAATTGTGGATTGTAAGTAAATTGTCGTTTTTTACTTCAATTAGACAAGAAGTACATTTAGGGAAAAGACAAATTCGGAGAATTCGTTTATGCATTTCTATTATTTTTATATCTGACGGCGTAAACACAATAAAGTTTGAGTATTGAACATTTATTGATGTTTAGCACAACATATATATTTTTAAAGCCTGCCGCTTTTCGATTATCTACGAAATTTTTAAGGTTATCATTCTGCTCTAAATTGGGTAACTTTTATGAATGAAATTTACCGTCACAGAGGAAGAAATTGCTCGCTTTCTCTTCTATATCACGGAATCGTGCAGGGCTAACAGTTGTCAAGCCGTGTTTGAGGACTTTTCCAAGTTCTTTGGAAGGAGAAATTTTTCATTTCTCATTTTGGATGTAGGAGTGGGATGTTAGAACCTATTTTCTGGTAAAATTTAATCCTCCCACCCATCTCATGACATGTATATGCTTCACCGATGTTATCTCGATGGTTAGCAATCCTTCAACCTTCGATTTTGTAGGCCCACGCGTTGTCATAGCGCTTGCTGAATCATATAACACAATTCAGCTATACAGTCCTAGCAGGCATACTGCCAGGAGTCAGGTATCGTTTACTTAAAATGGTCACGATCCAAAATAGCTTGAAGTTCTAATTTTTGAAGGTGGTGCTTTCAGTGTCACAAGATTCCTTAACCTAGTTAGAAGTCAAGCAAGTCTAGGCAGACTCATATGGGTGCACTTAAAACGATGGAACACTCTTTTGGTAAATTGTTGTTTAATGAGAAACTGATGTTAGATCATGTGTTTTAGTCGGTTCCAAATGGTTTATCGGTTCGCAAAACGTAATTTAATTGAAGAAGAAAGAGATAATAGGAATCGATTAATGGAATTCAGTATTTTCTTCTACAAATTTCTCGGTCAACGTTTGTAGAAATCGATTAGCATTTTCTCCTATTTTAAGATATTTTTCATGATTTTTCGTCAATATTTCTTTTGGCTGACCTCAAATTGCTGCTAACATTATAGCCTGGTAGTTTCTTTAGCTCTTCCTGCAAAACTGACGGTGCATCTTTCAACACAAGTTTTGAAACTATTTATTTATATCAAATGGCAGGCGTTTTGATGATTATCATTAGCTCCTTAGTTGACCTAAAGTTTCTCAGAGAAGAAGGAACATCAAAGTGACAAAAATCAAGAGGGCGGGTGGGGGGGGGAACAGAAGAGTGTTTCAAAGACGTAAAAGAGACAGACACAAAGGTAAAAATAATGTGAGGTGAGTACTGTGGAAGTAGTCGAATTTGACAAACGGTGGGGTTACGATAGTTTGAAGTCAGAAGCTAACTGCCGAATAATAGACTTTTTTGCCGTATGAGAATACGTTGCCCAGGATGCACCACATGGAGGTAAGTCTATCGCACACCCCATTTTGAAAATATTTATTTCAAATGGCAGGCTTTATGATATTTATCATTAGCCCTTAATCTTTGACTTCAGCTTCCCCCAGGAGGGGGGGGGGGTACATTTATTGCAGTTAATTAAGAGCAATTCATAAGCTGTCTTCTTGCTTCTCAGTATCTTCGGCTTTCCGTCCTTGTCTTTAGGGCTGGACACCGAATCAGGTGGGTCTTCTCCATTTCCTCCTGTAGGTTACATAGAGGGCATGTGGGTTGAGTGTATATTCCCAATCTGTGAAGGTGTTTTGCCAAGCAATCGTGGCCAGTACGTTGTCTAAACTCAGCAACGGCTTCGATTCTTGGCCAGTCGGGTATGTCGGAGAGTGCCACTGTCCACTGTTTCTTCTTTGTTTGAGCTTTAATTTCGTCAAACCTTGAGCTATAGAATTCTCTCCTGATTAAGTCCTTCATTGTGTGGAAAGACATCGGACGGTTCATGCATTGCAAAATCGTTGTCCCCTTCTTAGCAAGTGCATCAGCAAGCTCGTTGCCTCTAATGCCACAGTGTCCAGGAATCCATTGTAGAACCACTGTTTCGTTCTTTCTCTCAGCAGCTGATAGAGTTTTCTGCATTCCTTTATCTCAGCTGTTTTGGGTGGCTCTCTGCTTCCAATTGAGCTTGCATGATATACTCCTTTCTTGGTTTGGAGGTCTTATTTTCAACTATGCGGCTTATCAGGACGCGAGTAAAATTTTTAAAAATTCAAACTTCCAAATTTTTCATTTTTCCTCTCCACTCCTATACCTCAAAAAATCACTACCATTCGCCAGTCTAGTTTTGTGACAATGCCCACATTGATTCACCAGTTGCATATTTTCCGCTTTTTTAAAACTACCCAATCAGTGGTAGTATTTTCCACCCCCCCCCCCCCTCCATTGGGAAATGCGGGGTTTGTGTCGGGTTTTTTTTTAAAGCTGGTCAACCGCAGTGTTTGCTTCAATTGGTTCATCTTAAAAATAGTAATAAACAAACAATAAAATTAGCCAAACACATAATTTTTCTGCCTAATCCAATAAACATGTTATTATAATCTTTGAAGAGAAAAGCGTTGGGGAAAATTGGTCATCTTATCTGAGCATTCCATAAAATCGCTTGTATACGAGTCCTTTAGTCATATATCTATTAAATAATTTAAGAAAAAGTACCGCAACTTAGGCCAATTCCACCGGCAGGTTCTTGAATTCTAACTTTCAGGGAAGAAAGGCGAAACGGGGTATTTTTGGAACGAAAAAGATTCAATCACTCCGCCTCCATTTCCTATCACAGTTTGATTTTCATATTCAGTGTTTATCGATTTTTTCTAATACTTTGATCTTACCGTTATTAGTAATCTATTGATTTAGCTAATTCAATTCCACATTTATAATTATTGAAGTACTTACATCATTTACTGCGTCATTACACTTTTTCAACTCGATTTTAACAACAGTTAGAAGACGTGGCTCTAGTATGCTGCAAGTTAACTTTTTAAATTGTATGGAGATTCCATTTTTTTTCTATTCGTGCAAGTTGAGCTATTTTGACTTCGAAAGACTGAATTTTGGAGGGACTTTTAGTATTTCGCTCTTAATGAGATGCACATTTCCACTTTACCTCGAGGACAAATAAGTACATCCTCCTTAATGTAAAATTTGTTTTTTTAATACCTTTTTCTATTCCAGAGCTAATTTTACCATGGAATCGTCGAACTAATCTATAGCTCATATTATATAATAGTGTGCATTTAGAGTGAAATTTGATTAGTTTTTCAGTGTTTGCCTTTATTAAAAACATGTCTAATGTGTCCGTACTTCGTCTCCATTTGAAGCTTTGTTTCTTTCCTTAAAAAAAGTTAATATTTACTAATCTGTTTAAGTTTTTTCTTTCATGACGTCTTTATTTTCATGCTAATTGGCTTAGAACCTGTACATCCGCTTTCCTGAACTGATACAATTTTAATTATCCATGTCTACACTTCACTTTCCATATAAATATATCGCCAACTAACGTTGCAATAATTTTGAACGATTCCTTAGCCCTCATCCTCTTTAGCAAATATGGAGCAAACAATGCCCCAGAGAAAGTCTCCATCGCCGCCTTCACTATTGTATGGAAGGATTGAGTCATCGTGGTGCACAGAAATTTATCAGGACCGCCACTGGGCACCGATGCCCTAGTTAATTTTTGCCCTCTCTATCTACTCCCAGTCCCACCACCAACTGTTCGTGTTGAGTCATCACTGGAAGCTCTTCTAACTCCCCCCCCCCCTCCCTCCTCCCTTCCCTTTTGCTGCGTGCGTTTCCCAGTCAGAGAGAGAGAGAGAGGTAGCGGTGCGTGAAAAGTTTAATCAGTTCATCCACCACTCCCTCCCCCCTCCTTTCACATGCGCTTGACTGGGCACGCCTTGGAAAGGTGGAGTGGGGGGAGAGGCCTTAATTACTATCACCCTGCACTGTGATACTACTGATTAACTGGGACATGTGCCCCCTCCCCCTCCTAATTGCGAGTGTGCGTTAGGCAAGAGATTGGACCACGTGCGATATTACTTCCTTCGTGTAGCCAATTTGGCGAAGATTAGGGGTCAG